>CAJQZM010006742.1:0-15825 GCA_907164665.1 Colias nastes | reverse complement strand
GCGCCATCTTGGATTATAGTTTTGACCTCATATTCGTTAATAGCTACCCCAAAAACCATGAAAATGACACCCATGACGAAAAGATGTAAAATTTTCGTCGGCGCCATCTTGGATTTTAGTTTTGACCTCATATTGGTTAAAAGCTACCCCAAAGACCATGAAAATGACACCCATGACGAAAAGATGTAAAGTTTTCGTCCGCGCCATCTTGGATTTTAGTTTTGACCTCATATTGGTTAATAGCTACCCCAATAACCATGAAAATGACACCCATGACGAAAATATGTAAAATTTTCGTCGGCGCCATCTTGGATTTTAGTTTTGACCTCATATTTGTTAATAGCTACCCCAAAAACCATGAAAATGACACCCATGACGAAAAGATGTAAAATTTTCGTCGGCGCCATCTTGGATTTTAGTTTTGACCTCATATTGGTTAATAGCTACCCCAAAAACCATGAAAATGACACCCATGACGAAAAGATGTAAAATTATCGTCGGCGCCATCTTGGATTATAGTTTTGACCTCATATTCGTTAATAGCTACCCCAAAAACCATGAAAATGACACCCATCACGAAAAAAGTCAAATTTTCGTCGGCGCCATCTTGGATTGTTGTTTCATAAAAATAATATTTGTCATACTCATTGAATACAGATCAACCAACATCATAATAGTCTTTCTACTAGTACTTCAAAACTTTGCCGCTATTCCTATTCAACAACCCATAAAAAAGAGGATCTCAGGCAAGGTAATTTTTAAAACATAATTTTAAATCACTACATAGTATAAAACAAAGTCGCTTTCACTGTCCGTATGTCCCTATGTCCCTATGTCCCTTTGTACGCTTAAATCTTTGAAACTACGCAACGGATTTTGATGCGGTTTTTTTTAATAGATAGAGTGATTCAAGAGGAAGGTTTATATGTATAACAACATCCATTAAATAGTGGAGAAGTACTGTTATTTTTGAGGTTTCTAATGTGATGTCGTAAAAAATTACATTTTTTCCGCTTACATTGCAAACGCAGGCTGAACCCTTCGAGTTTTATCAAAATAATGTACTAAGTATTATACACATTAAAAAGGTCTACAGAAAAATCCACGATGGTATATGTCTATCTCTTATTGATAACCCACAATAACTTTTGTTTGTCCTTTACTTTTTACGACAAATAATAGCTAATTTTCGAAGCGATTTTAACCAATACAGCATTAATCCTAAACCAATTAAATACCTTGAATACATTGTTAATATAGATCTATATGGCCCTTTACACCGTATGATTTAAGTGAATATTTTCGAAGATATTACAGATTTAAAAATATGTGTGTGTATGTATTATCTTACAAGTGCAATGTATGATACATAAAGACATTTTAAGTTTGAAAAATCAGATGTTTTGCGCGAAGTGACAGTAGTACCCACCTCAACGCTTCGCTTATGAGGCGTACAATTGCGGGACGTACCGTTTGCGGCGGTAGGTACCGGCCGGCCGCCCGGCTATATATTTTATACCCGTGCGAAGCCGGAGCGGGCCGCTATGTTTTTATATACAACGTTCACAGTTTTTGTGTAGTGAATTTAGTATCAGCATTGCACCCGTGCGAAGCCGGGGCGGGTCGCTAGTTACAAATAATTGTAATATGAAACTTATACATTAGTTGATTTGAAGAATAAAATAGAAAATTTTATTTTTTTACATTTTTAGTTCTTTCGATTCCCGGTCGAAGAAAATGAATTTTTGAAAATCTTTGAATGCAGTTCTATTTATTTTTAAAAATAAAGGAAATTTGCTATCTCCAGTATTTCTAGTACTTTCACCCAGGGCCCATCGAAAATTTCCACACTGTATTTACAAACAAATATATTAATATGCAAATATTGCTCGTTTAATAGTATAGAATAAGAAGTTAATTAATATTTACAACAATTATCCTAGGATAACTAATAAAATCAAACTACTGATTTATTTATACCGTGGCCGTGCTCGCCGTTTTACTCGCCGCTCGGTTCTAATACGCGAGCGGCGACTACAACGTGGTCGGGAGCAAAACTAGCACAGGTCCTCCCTCGATGACGTCCGGCTGGACTCTGGCGGCATTGACGTGGTGCGCGCGAGTCGCATTTTACGTATTATATTTTATATAGAAAAAAATAAGGGCTAAATTATAAATCTATCCAAAAATTTCCCTGTAAAACCTGATTAGTAAATGAAATGTAAAATTTTCATAAACATAGCGTTCCCCTAATTCTCATAAAACTGATTATGCTTTCAAAATCGATGTTACTTCTGATTTTTTTTTGATCGAGTTAAATGTTTAATATTGTGTTTTTATCCAAAAAAGTCACTAGATCAAACGTTTATCTGTGCTATATATTTTTTTAGGATTTTAAATATGATGATTTCTATCCAAAAACCATGATTTAGAAACATACATTTTGTGCCATGGCCCCTTAAATTGGCATCTCGGGCATTCCACTTGTACCGCCTAATTGGAGACAAAGCCTTTATCACGGACTAGAAAGATTCCTACAACGTCAACATTTATTGATCTGTGGAAAATTTGCTTATTGTAATATCCTTATGTTTAAACAATATAGGTACACCTGCGTACTAATTATTCCAGTAATTTTGAAACTTTAGGAAAATGAAGTGTGCTGTAATTTTTGTCGACCGAGCCACGTCCACTTAATAATATGTGAGCTACTTCTTTGCTTCGCGAAGCTGTTCGCTCTATGAGGTACTTTTAAGCTTCATATAACAAAACAATTAAGTTCTGGAAATAATTTCTACAGAGAAGAACTATCCGTTTAAGTTATTTTATTCAAATTGATAAAAATATTTTATTTGATGACAGGTTCGTCTTGATATCATATAAAACTATAATTACCAAATTCCACGCATTTTATCTTCATTTATGCTCATAATTTTATTACAAAATAGTCACCCCTTGTTCTATAAATATTTTGTATTTGTTTAGGCAATCGAAAAAATACGTTTCATTCTCATTAACGTGCCTTTTATAGTAGTAATGTCATCTCTTATTCTGAGTACAAGTCGGTTTTATTGTGCACGTGTAAAGTGATATTAAGTTTATATTGCGACGGAACTGTAACATTCCACATCATTCCTGCATACCAAATTTCAATAGTTTTTCTGTTGTGTGAAAGAACATCGACATAATTCACAGTTTCACACCCCAAACATAATTTTACATATGTTTTCTGTATAATATCTCTACTAAAGAATTAAGGTTGGAGCATTTATACTGCCATATTTTAATAAATACCTAACTATGTACTTATAAAAGAATATGATATGTTATACCTACGTTGCTATTATTCTTACTTCTGATTCACTGATTAACTCTCTCTGATTTGATTGACTTTGTAACTACAGGACCGATTAACAGAGGTTTTACTGAGTGGTTGCTTATCTTACAGAGAGCTTAGTACGATATTATCTATGCTTTAAATTTGTTTAATTGAGAATAAGAATAAAGGTTACCTACCTACGAAAAATATGACATACTGCAAAGTTGCGACTAAGTTTTAATTAATGAGATAAAAATACAACTATTCCTTTAATAATAGATACTGTAAATTTTATACAGAAATTATTAACATTTTTAATAATGCGCGTATAATATGTGAAGCATTTAGAGTATTACAACTTTTATATTGCTTTTGCCTGCCGCTGTTCGCCTACGTGCGCTTATAAGGCAATTATATTAAAAATAACTCAAGTTCTCGTAACAAGTCTTATAACAACAAATATCATAATATTAACATTTTCAGCCTTAAGCACTTTCGCCTTCGGCTTTGATGTCAAATATATATAATTTCAAATTATTCTCACACCCAGATTTTCATTACGAAATTGTTTGTTTTGGCGGCGAAGAATTATGTGGATATTTAAATATATAACTATGAATCTAAAAATTTTTATTAGTGTTTATGAAGGTATAAATTTATTTTGTATTCATATTTAGTAGGTAAGTATATTTAGATACCTCTACATTGAAAATATTACCAGGAGCAGATTCACTAGGCTTAAAAAAGGGTCCGATAAACGAGGCTACATTTAGGAATATTGTTATTTATTTATGAACTTGAACCATAACACAAAAATACTTGGGTAAGGGAGCCCAGGGAATTTACACGCATTACTGGCTTCTGTCGCCGAAGGCTGGCGAAGTTTGAAAAATTATTGTCATATTCATCGGGATAATCTCGTTACACCCATGGATAAATCAGGTTGGGAGATTTATAGACTGAACCGTACAATAAGTGTTCATTGATAGAAAATTAGCTGGCTGTATAAATATTTGATGAATAGAACATTTTTTTTAAAACACTTTGTAAACGTGTCTTGATTTATCCATCGCATTAGCGAGTTGTGTTATATACTATACATAGCATTATGGATCCCAAATAGTGATTTGTTAACACTTTAAAACAGAAATACAAAAAATAAACAATAGACAATGTCTATCTAATAAACAACCTTTCATCAAAAGAAAACTAAGAAACATTCTATATTTAAACTAAATTCATTTCATTACAGCGATAGAACCCTGCAGCAACAATTAGCGAGCGAAGTATTGAATTACGAGTATTTCTAATTAGTGCTTATAAAGTAGAACTTCTACGTAACTTAATATGGGAAATCGCAGTGAATAAATTCATAGCACGGTGAGCAGTCTGATATAATAACTCTAATCATGTTGATGTACAAATTAATGTTTTATGTCTATTTATCCATAAATACTTAGGTATATAAAAGAATTTTAAGCGTTAGTCACACAACTTATAACTCAGTATGACCGAACGAATATAAACGATTTTGTTGTCTCTGCCTGGATTTAACAACTCTGAAAATACAACAAATGTCAAAAAGAGCGGAGCTAGGGCGAGCAACTAGTTATGAAGCAATATAACACTTGATGTTTCATACTGTACAAGCATTTCGCTCGCATGCATTTCACATTATCGTGCGACACCCGCTTCTCATACGTAATATTTCTGTCCTCTAGATCACGTTCCAATTTTGTTTTGTCACAATAAGTAGTCTGTGTCCTCCTCCAAGGTTTCACCTATGTTTTTATAGCTATTTTTAATAATCGCTAGAAACGTTTTGGGAAAGCTACTCATAAGCTTTCGCAAAAGTGTGTACATAAAATAATATTATGTGGTATATAGAAGAAAAATAATAGTTATCCGCCACTAACCAAGGTTTCAATTTCTATTTTATATTAGATTCTACACAATAGCAACATAGCCGTGCGAAATAATGTTTTATTGTAAAACTTATTTTTTTTTTGTTGTAAAACTAGCTGTTCGCCTGCGTAGTCAAAGTAAGTTTCCATGGAACTGAAATAAATAAAAGTACCCTATACTTATCACCCTCTCTTATCACTTTCTCCAGATACAAAAATCAATCGGTTACGACGTAAAAGAAAGACAAATAAAAGAAACAAAATTTCGCATTTATTACATTATAGTATAAACATCAATCATGGGTAGGTCTTCCACTACAACAGTTAACTAACCATTAGCATCCTTAGCTTCTAGCCCATCAGCTTCAATGACAGCGCAGCCCAGCACGACGGTGGGAGGGCGTTCACTGCCCGCAGCACGCAGAGCCCTGCCGTGAACCTCTGGAGACACTTTGAAAGCGTGGCGGGCGTACTCGATCACCTCTTCCTTGTAAGCCGCGAATTGCCCATCAGGTGCTGGTGCACCTACAGCATTTTCTATGCAGTAAAGCACCTATACAAACAGATTTATAACGTTATATTACACGTAAAACGATTTTTTTCTGTTTAATTTAGCTATCGTAGGTAACACGAAACAAAAAAATCACAAGAATGTAGGAAGGTGTCGTAACATCTTGCAAATTGCAATTGCTTGACATTTTCATTTTTCATTTGAAAACTCATGTAAAACTGAAAATACAACTTAAATATGAAATATTTGTAGAATACACACACTACACAGTGATAATAACTTACAAACAACAAGCTCACGAAATATTGGAAAATATTGGCAGCATTTTTGTACTACTTTAACTTCTAGAAAGGGAGAAAATTCTTTGAAAGATGACAGGAATGTATGAAAGCTCTATTATATTTTACACCCTTCCAGTAACACCTTGTATTGAATCCGGAGAATTTGTACAATGCTATTTACTGGAGAATTTCTGCTCGTAGGAAACTTGCGTCTCGTTTTCGAGCGCTGAGCTGCATCTGTTTAAATTAAAATGTTTACGTATGCAATTTGCATTTAAGAATTTCATTACGAATTGAGACATTATTTAAAGATGTTATTTATAGAACTCAGAAACGTTTCTGACTAAAATATAAATATATTTTTTGAGATACTCGATTTTCACATTATTAAATCTAAATACAGACAGACTGACATTCAGACAGACTTTTGTCACTGTGAGCATGATTCCATACATGAGCTTATAAGGTTTATACAATAAGCTTTTTAAGTTAAATTAAAAAAAGGCATTAAATGATACTTCAAAAATATTAAATATAGTTAACCAACAATTATTTCCACCAGAACGTGTCAGCAATAAAGAAAAAGCAATCAAAAAGGATCTATTTTAATCGTTTTAGTTCGTAGCTACTGTAATAATGTGTAAGTTGACCCAAAAACAAAGTATTTTATTACTTCAAAGATAAATCTCGGTATTTAAGTAATTCTAATAATTAACAAGAGATCTCGGGTTGTTTTGGATTTTGTCTCGGGAATGTTGGTGAGAATAAAAGAAAATTCAGAGACAGCAGATATAATTTCAAAGCTTGTTTCTCCATTATTATTTCTATCAGGGTAAATTAGCATAAGTCCGTCAAAAGGTCCACTTTAACATAATATTTGCAATCCTTTTATAAGTATTCAGCGTTATTTCGAAAAATAAACGGATTCAAGGATTAGGGTATCTCAATATAGGATTCAGGTCGACTGATTTCTGAAGGTTAAGGTCACCTACGAAGTTAGGTTTTGTGAAACAATATTTGTATCTTTAAAGCATTCAGGTGTACTTATTTGATCAATGGTAATAAGGATCCATCAGTGAGAAATTGAAATTGTAGATTGAATACTCTTACGTATAGAGTAGGTACCTACTGTAACATAATTTAACAGCTTTTGTGTATAATAATTTCAACAGAGAAAACGTACATTGCATGCACAAAGTAAATGGAGTACCTCAGTATAGAGATGTTCATGTTCTTTATGTGACAGTTGAGCAGAAACACTCGGTAGGCCGAGATCTTGCGGAGCTGGTGGTGGACGTTCTGCGCGAGCTTCAGCCAATCGCAGGGCAGCAAGCCGCCTGTTCTCTTGACGCCATGACAAAGCCGTGAAGCTTTCGAAATACGAACCATCCGTATCTTGAACCCTGTGATTAAAATTTACATAAGAAGTATACCTTAATTAAATTCCTAGTTAAATTTCACTGAACATCGCTAGGCTTAATTCTGTTTTATTTTTCGGTTACGAATAATTACTAATTAGTTTAAATTATAAACAGTGCAAATGATCTAAGCGGTTTATGTGGTTTTCTTGTGATGTTATAGTATTTCCTTTTTAATATATAAGGTAATCTAGTTTGTATAAAAAATAACAAATTAACGTACACTAGAATTTAAATGCTTTGAATTAATTATGTATTTAAGATCTAATCGCTATTGAATACTCTAAAAACACGAAAAAAACGAAGCAAAAAAAATAAGGATCATTAAAGCCTCAATTGAAAAAAAATCTTTTAGTTATTAGTAATTAGTAGACTTTTATGTTACGTTGTAAATTAGTATTGTAAGTAAATATACTTCTGGGCAAAATATACCTTTTCTGTACATTATAAAAATATTTTCCTTTCATCTTTAATTAATTTTCATATTTATTATGCCTTTTAGCCTGAGAAAAAGTATTCTTGATTATTGTTTGAACAAATCAAAGTAATAACATTTCCAGAGCAATAAAAATTATTATCACATTTCTCTACAGTTTCATTGTTGTAGGTACGAGTTCCCAGAATTTCATCGTAGAAATTAATTATTTATCATTACGATATTGTTTCAACAATTAGTGTATGTTTTATAAGTAGGGTTGATGTACCAATAGTTGACCATTTAAGCGGTTTTATCTTTAGCTACATATAAAAAACAGGTTATTTGTTTTACGTTCAATGTTATTTTTGGGACACAGATAATTGAATACTCACTGCAACTATTGTTCTTAATATCAATTTGATAACCTTTAAAGGTTTTATGAAAACTACTCTGAAAGTTACTTCTGCTAAAAACACCATTACTTGACCACTGATCACCAATATCTGACCATCATTGCTCTAAAAGTTGACCATTTTCAAAATGAACAAAATGTCCTTCTTCGAACATTAGTTTTGTTTAATAAATAAATATATTATTTAATAAATAAAAATAGGTTGATGAAATCAAACCACTTGGTCACGGAAATCAAGTGGACAACTCAAGGTTAATAATATTCTCGGCCCCGAAACCTGACCAACTAAGTTCGGTATAAAAATCTTACGGTGGTCAGCTTTTGGAAATATGTAACATAAAGCTATGACTTAACTACGGCTTATATGGTTTGTTAAATTAGGTAGGTATAAGCACAAAACAAAGCAAGTCTTTCTTAGCAAAATATAAAGAACCAAGAGCTGACCATACTGGTCAACAATAGGCGAAATATTGTTTTTGTTGCTCCAAAAGATAACCAGGCCGCTAAAAATCATGAAAAACTGTTCATGCCAAAAATGAAGCCGAAAGTCTATAACAGAATGGTTCAACATTATGCCTATAACAAGACATATAAAGAGTAATCGATTGCATTCAAGATAAATTAAGATTTCCCAATCAACTCCCGATAAAAAACTCTTAGTAAAAAATGTGATTACTTACGGGGCACCTACTTAATGACATCTTCGTGTTGAAAAAATGTCAATATTTCTGACCATTGGCAGCAAGGTTTGTTTTTATTTTATAGATGATGTTGCTTTATAGAAAAAACAATAAACTATCATCTGGGGCTGCCGTATTTTCTTAATTGGCGCGTATATTTGAATTTCGGTCATGCATTGGCGCTTGGTCAGCTAGTGGTACATTGACCCTATCTTTATGCATATCAGTTATATATTTTAATTATTTTTCAATATTCAACTTGTGAGAAGTAAGTAAGTAGTAAAAAGGTTTGCATAACAGCTAAAAGGTATAATGATAATATTTTAAATTTAAATTTCAGCCAGCAAGCAGCGCTTTCATGCGTAGTAGGTGCCTACTCGTTTTAAAGTAATTTATTATTTGTATTCAAACCTTATGACAAATCGGAGTAAAAGTTTTTTGTTCTGAAACCGTAGTAAATATATTTCTTTGTCGTGAATAATATTTTAACGTTAAAATTAACGTCAGTCAAATGTATAGTTCATTGAGTGACGCGTATTTTCACGCAAAATAAGAGACTCGAGAAGGAAAACCGACACTTTATCCCAACTTTACCTTAAAAGCGAAGTTTTGGTATTCAAATTCTAATTACTTAATTATATAATACTAGGTTTCCGCTCGCGGCTTTGCCCGCGCAGTCAAAGAAAAACCCGCATAGTTCCCGTTCCCGTGGGATTTCCGGGATTGCGTCATTTTCCCGGGTTAAAAAGTAGCCTATGTCCTTTCTCGGGTATCAAAATATTTCCATACCAAATTTCATGAAAATTGGTCCAGTAGTTTAGGCGTGATTGCGTAACAGACAGACAGACAGAGTTACTTTCGCATTTATAATATTAATATGGATGGAATACCGTGCAAAATGTCTTTGAATAATAGGCTGCTTTGAATTATTTACTACAAAGGCACTGAAGAGCGGTCATTCTTTTTAAACACTCAATTATCTGTACAAACAATACTTACTAAAGGTCTGTATAAACGCTCGTACTTCGTTTGTTTTTTTATAAAAATCCTGTAGTATGGTAGACAATATTTTTAGTGAATACCTAATTGTAACCACCATGAATGGGTAGACTTTTTAAAATTATTATACAATATTGTAATTCTTTAGGATATGATTAGATATTAGAAAAGAAGATAGGTTAATTAAATAAGAGAATAAGAATCATTAAAATATTATGCACAACATAGGGAAACTAATGTTTTTCCGGCAAACATTGTATCTAAAATATTAATCCAGCTCTGTTAATAATCTTGATTTTTTGCTAGTTTATTTTTGAACATAGTAACCAATAATTTGATAAAACTTGATAAAACTCTCCTTTGTTTAGGAGAAGGAGGAGAACTCTCCTTTGATCTCCTTGGAAAGGACGAAGATCAGCCGAAGTTATAAATTATTCTATCTGCAGAAAAGAAAATGTTTATATGTTTTCAGTTAAACGAGCTTTATCGGGTATTTTTATGTCATGCCGATGTTAATTTTTGAACTTATATCTGATAAATGTCAACTCCACAAAATTATTTAATCTTGGAATTTTAGGAAGAGTCAGTTTTTAAAAAGTTAAGTGTCTGTCCAAACCATGTCCAAACACCTTTGTATAAAACTTCGTCACATTTTTTATAGGCTAAGATCAACTGATATCTTGAGTAAGATATTACAAACTTAATCCGTAATTGTCTACTAGACTATTATTTAAAAGTTGATAAACACATTTGCAATGGAGTAAAATAGAGGATGTGTTGTTTGAAATAGTGAACGAAAATCGAGAGCCTCGCAATAGATTTAATGGAGGATTTTTTAGTTTGTATACAGTGAACGAATACAGCCTCTATTTCAAAGTTAAACTAGTTCGTGAGTGCTTTTAAGGGTAAGAGTATAGAACAGATACAAAGGGTTCCTGGACTACTGAGCCGTCAATAAACAAACCTTCCCACAAAACTACTCAGGTTCAGTCACGCGTATAATTAGCGTTCCCCTACAAAAGTATGATGTATAATATTATAAATTTTAGCGATATCGGTACATCCATGCGTGATGTAATCAAGATAATAATGATGTTTTTTATTCCAAGAAATTTGTTGGGCTGTAACAATAAATAATTAAAATCTTGCCAGTCGATCTTCTTAACAGGCCTAAATTTAATTCGTATAGGTAATAAAGTTATAAATTCGTACTACATATACTTTTCTCAATTAAGCATACACTTATTTAAAAATCGTATCTATATTGTACTGCATGAAAATACAGCTAATTTGTTGGAAATCTTTAAGTATGTGGTCAGACTGACTTAGACAGTATACGGACGAATTAAGATGGATGAAAATTAGGACTAAAAACTGCTCCTTTTGCCATACTTCGAAACGAACAGTGACATTCTAAAAGTGAGTTAAACTCGGATTTTTAATTAGACAAAGTAAACTGACAGCAGCTAATGTCACTTTGTAAAATAATGTTGCCATATTTAAAGTAATAGTGAGGAATTCAGTTCTCATTCAATCAGATGAATGAACAATGAGTGTGAATAGTTCATCATTTCAAACTATAAAATAACATTATTTCTAATTATAATATATAAAGCTATATAAGATATAAGTTACTAGTAGGATGTAATTATAATCATTTTTTTAATTTTTATTGTTACGCTGTTTACGTTATTGTTTTTGTAATTTTTTCGTTAATTGTAACTAATTACGTTGCGTTTGTTGTCATTGTTGTGTTTATTTGATGTTATATTGTTACACACTAAATATTCACTAGAAGATCGATGCAATTTCATTCATTCCCGATTTTCAATCATTCACTTTGTGACAACGCTATTTTTATTTCATCAAAAACTGACAACACAGTAAACGTCAGTTTACTTTGTCTAATTAAAAATCCGAGTATAATAAATCAGCTTTTGATGGGTATAATTTTTTGTTTAGTAGACTTCCGTACTAGAGTTCCGTAAAATCGAGCTTTTTATTAATACTGTAAAGTAAATTTAGGTGTTTTTATTCACAACAATAAAAATATGGCGTAGAGAAAAAAGTTCTAGATTAACTTTTTTCAAACTATTTTAATATTTTAACTATCTTCATTATTAATTTAACTAGTTTTTATTGCCCCTTTATCGTTTAACAATACATATTAAAAAGTCAACAGAGAAGGTGAGACCTTTAAAAAATTAAACGCCTTATACGCTAAATGATATTTTCATTATGATAGAAGCATCAATTTTCAAGGAACACTTATCTTTTTACAACGCACTTTGTCGTCCTACGCGAGATTTCATACAAACCTATCAAAGCGAACGTAATGGAGATACCTACATGAGAACTTTATAAATATAGCCGACATTTTTCAGATTCCAAACATAAGAGCTCCATTATTATTTTTCTGTGAAATGTTCCACATATTCTCCTTTCATGAAATTCATAGTCCTTTTATATTCGTATTCGCACACATTATTCTCATAGTAAAACATTCTAATACGGACAGATGTTGGACTAATCCCGTTTGTTTACGACTGAGAAATTATGTATGCATACGTCCATTATCATCAAAATTAAATTATTTTACCCAGAGACAAACATAGACAATTTATTCTTAATTTGCTTAGTTTGTATGCTTAATTTTATACACTAGGCTAGGACAATATAAAAGAAACATGATAATATTTCGATTGTATAAAAGCTTTTCGCCCGGGATCTCTCTCGCGTTCTCATGTGTGCGTGAGCAATTTATTAAAAGCGGTTTAAAAGCTTTAACGTAAAAACTGAACATCAATTAATACAACACAGACACTATACTGATTATAAAAAAACTCAATTGTTACCTAGCCATATGTGGGTATCTGTGTAGGAAAAAAGTATACAAGCATTTCCAAAGTATGATATATTTAGAATCCATATTATGTAAGATGTAACTGATAAAAGTCCTCAAAGCTCGCCTTTTTCGCGTATTCTATACGTTTTTCCTGTAAAGACGCCTTTCCATTAGCTGCCAAGAAGTAACAAAATTCGCATAGTCACGCATTTTCCCATGTATAGATAATATTATTGTGAGTGTGGGGAATATAAAAGCATCGGTGTAAGTAGGTCATGGAGCGACCTGTTGAATGTTCTCGACACACGTCCCCGGCACCGACCTCTCCCTGCACGTAATTTTATTAGTATATTAATTGACACGTACTATTCGCCGTATTTTATTGCAAGTGCTAATGGTAAAACAAAAACAAATGAAAAGTTGCACTCCCAACATTAAATTTATACATCTTCATTAGGTACCTATACCTACTCTAATAACTATCTCTATGTATATAAAATATTGGTTGATACCCTTATAATAAGCCTAAAGCATTTGAAAATGGTAAAGATGTCGGCTGGGTGGAAATTGTGCGGTCTCAGGAAACAACTGAGAGCACCTATACCTACGTGTTCTTCAAATATAATTCATGTGATGCAAACTAAATAGTTTTCGTCAGAGTTAATTAAAATATAAATAAAATATGTAAATTCTAACCTAAATAAAAGGAAGGTCTCAAAATTTATTTACAACAGAATATTTTTTTATTCATAGAGTTCGTTAAATTCATTGTATATGTAGAGATTCACGAATGAACACGAAGCGTGGGTAAACACAATTATATTTTTATTGAAATATTCATACTGCCTACGTAGGCAGTATGAAGCCATCAAATCCTTTCTAAGGCGTCTAGACCGAAGGTTATATTAGAAAATCGAATACATCTGTGAAAATGGTAATTGAATATGCTGCTTAATTGAATATTGGCTACCTCAGTAAATAGATAACCTGTATCAAGAGCGTAGTAATTGAATTTCACGTGAAGGTTAAATATAGACTCGATGCCTTCATAATATCGCTTGTTAGTTGTTTAGAATATTGAAGGATATTTCTCCTTGCTAAGAGCATAATTCATATAATAAACATCAAACTCTTTGCAGAACGATAACGAGTCTTAAAATACTCCTGCGAGCTTTTTTTAACTATTTCATATCATCAATCTAATATAATAAAAAGAAATTATATTCTTTCCAATTAAATACTATGAGGTACATAATCGGAAAAAAATCATCATTATATTTTAGTCATTATGGGTATGTCATATATTCGTATTATCTACTAACTTAGATTCATAGAAAATAGAGTGGACTACGCGATTATAAAGCACTTTATATTATAAATGTCTTCTGCAGTGCCATCAGCTGTCCGTGCTGTTTCAATTATTGCGTCATTCGACAGTAGCAGGATATAATATTTATTTTTTAAGATCGATGACTTGTTTACTATAGTTTACTTGTTACACGTGAAGGTTTTGCGAAAAAAAATATATTTAAAACTTACATGACTAATAATTAATATAAATCATTTAAAAGAAAAGGCAAATATTTTAAAACTAAAAGCCCTGCAATTATGACTGTATCCTTATAAATTTGCATAGTAATTACCGTCTCTTTCAGTTATTCATTTTAATAACCATTATCATCAGACATCAAGTATTGATGGATGAGACAAAAAGATAACTTGCTGGAAAAGGTTCTTCGTTTTATTAACTTTTTTTATTAATACAAACACTCAAAAATTTTAAATGTATTCTTCCTTCTGCCACACACAGGATAAATAACTGATGATATTTTAATTAAATATCTTATAGGTACATCTCTCATATTATACTTGAAGATGAGAATTGCAATAGTAGCTGTACAATTATTATACCTAATATAACATGATCATGACATGATCGTTTAATTATTATGTATGTATGTATTTTCATATACATATTTTATTGAACTTTCAATAATAATCAATATCATTTCAAACATTTAAGTTTTAATAATATTTAACTTTCAATAATAATCAATATCATTTCAAGCATTAAAGTTTTTATAATATACGTACCTATATAAATATCCTAAAGGTTGGATAAAAAATATCTTATTTTTTATTATCAAACCGGAAATGAGGCCGATTGTAATTTATTTCTTAAAGCAACTTGATAAAAATTGATGAAATTTAGATGGCTTGGGTACACAAACAGGCAATAGGCACCCGGAGTTTTAATCAAATATCCTATTCGATTGGATGAAGCCCCTGTTGATAAATGAACTCATCTAGCAGTGGGAGACCGCTCTCCATATTACACCTACATTGTTTATCGATACCCATTACCTAAATTAAATATTCAATTTATTATTTATATTGAGGCCAATTGTATTGCTCTCAATTTTATTGCAATAATTAAATTGTAATTATAGGTTTCCTGAATATAGTGTATTATGTTTATCAGTGCTTTTACCTTTAAATTATCAAGGCACACATTTACTTTTTATGACAGCATAATACGTTATCATATTTGCCCTGAACATTAAGACGTATGAAATAAGCATTATTATTTTTAATTTCTTGTTCATATTTTTAATGTACATTTTCCCAGAATCATATGAGGATGACCATTTAATAAAATCATAACATTGGTCACATAAAAGCAATTCTAATTTGGTTACATTATACCTATATTTCGATCAATTCAGTACAATCCTATTAGTAGAGACTGTCAATGTACTAATTTACAATTTCATTAGTTTATCTCCGGCCACAACAAGGTTGTCATTGACATATTGCTATGAAGGCATCATTGATTCCCAATTCCCTTATCATTTATGATAATAGCACAATGTGGCTCCCGTTCAACAATACTAAATTGACACTTATTGTTATATTATCTTATGTAATTGGTGTAACTAATCACTACAGCCTTCCTAAATATCTATTGATTATTTTATTAACCGTATTGTGTACTAGGGTGCTTCTTAAGTGGGCGAAAAAAAAAATTTTTTTCTTAT
>CAJQZM010006740.1:0-13470 GCA_907164665.1 Colias nastes | reverse complement strand
TGCATGAATTTTACTTTCAACGAAAAGTTTCACTTTTTGTACATATTATGTAGGTATTGTTATGATTGAACGATCGAAAAAAAACGGAGATGAGTCGATTAAACTTTACAAGACAATTAGCAAACCGGAGATCCTCTATATATTGTTTATTGGTATGCAGTTCTACTTGACATGTGCTTAATATTTATAGAATTGATAACTGAACCACCTATTGTGTTCGTTCATACAATAGATATATTTATTGTAATATGAGATGAGACTGGTTGAAGTGAAAGCTCCAGTGTGACTTGAATTACACATTTGACATTATTATATTATATAGGAACGGTATCGCGTGCATTTATATCGGCCGCATACAGTAATGCATTTATGTAACATGTTCACGTAACGAGAAACTTTCCGTACCCATTTCAAATAAAGCATTGGCTGTAATTCAATTAGCTCTCAGTAAGAATGAAGGTTACTGCAAAGCTCAAAAAAATATTTTTAATAAAAATAACTTTTTGTTTGCTTTTTTCAAATACACAAAAACTTAAAAAGAATAAAAAAAATATGAATGTACGTAAATTGCGACGAAGCATATAATTATGACGACAGCCGACAGATAATTATCCTATCGCTTATTATATGTAAAAACAAAACACTAATGACACTTTCACAAACCCATCCCATTAGATAATAATCTCAAACATGACGTATATAAGCAATTTTTTGAGAACAATATCATGAAGATTTAATGCAGATTTTTTTTCCAAAATACATAAACAAGATACCTCTCCATTAAAATTCGCAATTTTTTATATAATTATGTATAACTTAATTTGTTATGGTACTAAGTATATTTTGACCTTCATGGTTGCATAAACAGACAGCAAAAAGTAAAGTGGTATTTAATTAAGCAATGATGTAGGTATTCTACAAATCGGAGAGTGTGTACATAATTCACAAAATAATGTGTTATTGAAGTACTTAAAGAAAGAACGTACCTGTAGTTTGTCTTCATCGAATTTAGATTCAGCTTGATTGAGAGGGTCTTCTTTAAGGATGCTGTCAGGTGACGGCGCTGCAGTGTTTTGCAGCGGTGGTGCTGATGTTGACGATAGAGTTAAGGGAATCTGTGCATGCAGGGCGTGCGCATTACCAATTGGTAACGGTTCGTCCTATAAATAAAAAATTACGATATCAAGAACTGAAAATTAGGTATATACTTGTTAACATTTCGAGAAATTTCTTCTGGTAGAGAGTAGGGCAAAAAGAGAAGCGATTTATGACGTGTTTGTTGCACTAATTTTAAACTAAGTATATAATTGTGAAATCATATCATAATTAACAAAACGTTATTTAAATGATTTTTAAATTGTAGTAAAAATTAATGGCTATTTCCCGTAAACGTATTATTTAGAATGAAAAGCCATTTTCATTCATATCTAGCAATTTGCGTGGTTAAAGGAAAAATCATGTTTGACACGTGACACAGAGACTATTAACTCACACATCTCAATATATTTCTCACACATTACATGTTATTTTAACATGTTTATAATTGAATGTTCTAGAAATAGATAGCTTTCATTGTATTTATTATAATAACATTTTATTATAAATATATTTAATTACATGTAAGTTTCATTATATGTTTACCAACTAGGTACCTATGCAACGAAAAACATTCCTTAAAAATTATATACTTATTTTACATTAGTACTTAAGTATTAAAAGCGTACAAGGACACGTCATAAAATATATAGCTATGGCATGTAAATCAAACATCCAAAGATTTTACACCGAAAAGGTAAAAAGGCAAAAACACCTGCAAGTGTGCCTGCAAGCATTTGAGGATGGCCACCGCTCACTTTGAACGTCCAATCTCATCGTAAAATGGCGACGCAGTATGCAAGCTCTTACGTAACTAATTCATTTACTATTCCATCAACTATACACTTGTTCTCATAATACAATATGTTTTAAATAACGATAATTAATTTGAAACGCTATAGAAAACTTAACTGCTACCATATGATTGATATAGCTATTAGCTGCTATATTTTCTTTTCAAGATAAATTAATTGAATAAGTATTGCTGTTGGAAAAAAAAGTTTTCCACAGTATTGTGAAATCCTACGTTTGAGTATTGGTTTTAGAAGCAATTGAAAAGTAAATATCAATAAAACAAAGTGCAGAGAAGAACCGCAAGTTCTGAAAGAAGTATTATTATACCTATTTGAGTTCAAATAACCTTTTTATATTGTGATTAAACTGTTATCGTTTATTATTACGGTACGTAAATTGTAAAGGCAACTACGATTTAATGTAATTTAAAGGATGCGACTGGCATTGACTTAACATAATGACTATTTAAAAGACATGCACATAAAAATGCAAGGTCAAACCACTTAGACCAATGTGCCTACTGCCTATTGCACGTGAACTATACATATGCATTAAATCCAGTTTACTACCTGCTTGTTAGTTTATTCCTTACTAATTTGTAAAGCACGCTCGTACCGTCGCGTCGTCGTCGGATAGAGAAAGATCTAAAGAGTTCCTTAATCGTGGTGTGACGCACTTTGTATCATTGAATATTATAATTACTAGTCTGTGGCAGTCCTACACAATAGATCATTAATAGCTATAACCGGTTTTAATGAGACGCCTCATCAGTGTTGACAAACATTTACATTCTTCCACTATATTTTGATCCACATGCCATGCACCATTAGTTTTTAATTTTGTATATTCGAACACAACAATGCAAAAGTTTATAGGGAAAAGATAGATAATTTCATTATTTTCCAAACATTTTAAATAATATTTAAATGTCGTTGATCGTTCAAATTTATACTGAATTTCGATATCGTAAAAGTATGGGTAGACGAGTTAGACATTTTTTTGGTATAAATGCACAAAAATAAATAAATAGAGAAAAGAATATATCACAAAATTAATAAGATCCCTAAAAAAATACAAAATTAATATTTTTCATCGTATTATTATGATGACTATGTTTTTTAAGCAGTAAAAAATAAAATTTGTAGAATAAAAATGCAATAATCAAAATCAGTTTGAAGAGAAAAAGTGTTTCATGACATTTCCGTTTGCCATTTTCTCTTTTACAAACGGAGGTTTTGTTTTGTTCAACGATCAAAAATTCAATTGATGATTATTAATGGTATTGTTTGTTCATCTGGGCCAAGCAGCTTGTTCTTTTGGCACTTCGCAGCTTACAATTTAGTGTAAAAATGTGTTTGTGTACAGGTACGTCCGTGTCAGCTAATAGGAACCAGCGAGCCGCGAGGCGCTTGCGACCGCAACCGATAGAAAACGACGATTACGTCGACAATGCAATTGTCGCATTGTAAATACGCCTACAACACTTTTACTGCTTTTACGAAACTAAACGGTACAGTTATTGCTTTTTGCTTTGAGCGTTGCGTGATATCAAGGAAATTACAATCAACGGTAGAACAATAAAATTATCGATTGTTAAATGGTTTAGAGAAGTAGTCGGAAAATTATAAATTGTTTGATTCTGATGGCAAATTGAACAATAACATGCTGCAAATCACACTGTAGTGTGAATGTTTACGAGATAGTATTAAAGTACCTGTAAAAGGTGTTACATCGGTATCATCTATGCTTCATATTTGTATATTCATTACCATAAGAGCCGGGGGAGCGACATTGAAAAGCCTTATTACAATAATCTTTCAAATATTAAAGGAGAGGAAAAAAAAATTTAAGTGGTTACCTTAATTACCGATCACCACTTCCTTTTAAAATAATAAACTTCTTATACTCCAGAAAAAGGAAAAATTGGCAGGAAAATTGACACCCTGAACTTTGAAATTCTAAATCAAATTCTTAGTGAGGTTTATTACATTTTTTAAATGTTTATCATTTTAATTTTATATTAATATAGGTATAAAACCAAATAATCATTAATTTCTTAAACTGACTTGGAAATTTTAATGTTGTCTCTATGTTGCACGGTGCAGTATTTTAAATATTGTATTAACATCACTTATTATTTTCTCTTAGTAATACAAAAAAATGTCATGGCATTATCAACAATAGAATGCAATTTACAACACAGTCTATTACTAGAAATTGATTGAATACCATGTCATACAATCAAAATGCTAATTGAACAAGGAGATAATAATAATAATTTGATATGTAATTGATGGTCTGGCTAAAGTGACAGAGTCCATAATATATTCTAGATTGGCATGACACTGCATGACAGATTACATTTTCGAGAATGTCACGCGAATGTTCGCGGGGTCAATAATTACATAGCATTGTTGGTAATGTGCTGGTGGAGTGGGCGTCGCGCGGGAGGGACGCAAGATCACAGTGATGAGCGAGCATGGAAAATCGCTTGTTTCCGCTACCTAATCAACGTAATACAATGAACGTGTTCGTATGAAAATGTTTCTAAATGAACAAGACTGAGCAAAAACGCCTGTCTTAATACACAAATCTTTGAAAGTGAAATGATATTTCACGCCCTGTAATTTTAGCATTCAAAATTTAAATATAGTGAAACTACAAGTTAATTTCCTTTTTCATCGTCATACATCAAAGGTTTTATTGAAATCTCACAAAGCCATATCACAAAGTACATAAAATAATAAAACTAAAAAGTATTTTTAGTTTAATTATTTTACTAGCGGTCCGCCCCGGCTTCGCCCGTGGTACCTACATGTTTATGTTTTTTTTCATAAGAACCATCCTCGTACTTCAAGGAATAGATTCCGCAGCGCACGCGATGACAGAATTTTTATTAAGGAATTTTTACACCTTGGGTTACATTATTGCATTTTTGGTAAGGATCTCTAATTTTTTTGAAAATGCAATATAGCCTATGTTGCTCAGTGAAGATGCAGCTTTCTAATGGTGAAAGAATTTTTGCGTGAAAACCATACATACATACATACATACATACATACAAACAAACCTTTCCTCTTTATAATATTAGTATAGATATATTATGGGTTTCTATTCTTCGATCTGAATTAATTTCCTGTTAATCCTGTTTGTTCATATAAATATATTATATAAAAAATATATGTATCTGAATGTTTTAATATTTTTCAAAGAAAATCCATGATCCAATGTGTGTAAAAATTATACTTTTCAATATTATTAAACATAATGTGCTACGGTGAACGATGAACGAGTTCTTGCTACTCAAATGTTTACATTCCTACCTTATACATTTCAGTTGAAAATAATAATCAACGAAATATGACTAAGTTTAATATTATAAATTTAAATATTATTCAAAGCCCAAGAAACAAAAGCGCTTGAAAGGGGTTGAATAGAAAGTTACAATGATGGATTGGTTTTCATAACTCAATGCAAATTGCACAATAATAAAATCTACCTTACAAATACATTCAACCATAATCTTAAAATGGTATTGATGAAAAGACGTAATTCATTTGTAGCAAAGAAAGTCATCTAAGTTTAAAGCAAAGTAATGTCACAAACGTGACGAGACTTTTCAAACAAGATTCTTCTCATACATGGACGTATAAAAAAAGACGGACACCATTTTACGAACAAACAACGTGAAGCCACCGTAGTAAGCTAGCGATCGTGTAAAGACAATAAACACGCACACACTCTCACCATAGTAAGCTAGTCGGCCGCCATTACGTCGTGAACTACCGACTGATTAACAGCGTCACTGTTTCACAAAAAATATTTAAAATGCCGTCTTGCGTGGTTAAATGGTGTCGCAACAGTACAATTTTAAATAACAAAACACAGAGGATTACATTCCACAGGGAAGGAAGTTATTTCTTTTATGTTTTAATGACAAAATTATTACGACAAAATTTATAGAAAAATATACAGCCGCCATTGTCATCAGGACAGCTGTTGCCATAGTGTTGCCATTATTTCAAAATTTAATTCTCCCAAAAGTCGGGGAGTTGATGTAAAGTTAATTAATTTTAAAATTACGATAAAATAATTTGATACAAAATGCAAATTTGTTTTTGCATTTTCTTCTCACAAAAACATGTATACTATGCTAACCCTTATATAACAACCATATTAAAAAAAAAATATCACAGACAATTAATACTGTCTACGACATCTGTTATAAGACAGTTAATTTGAAAATTTCAAGTATATGTATACTGAAATCGTATGAAGCATGTTTCCTATTTGTTTGGTTATAAACTGACATTTTATTTTATTTATTTTAATAATATTTAATGAGATATTACCTCTCCCCCCCCCCCCAATATTGGTTGAACAAGTTTTCATACATTTTCCTTTGGTTTCAAATTGTATTTATGCATAGGTTCTAATAGTTAGAGTACACATAAAAAGTATATCAAATTGAAAAATAAAAATACTAAAGTGTGGGGTAATTTTATTGCATCTGGCAATTAACCTGGCACACACACATGGATTTGTCGCCGCCATTACTAGGCTTCACTCAATGTTTAGGCGATACTCCGTCCGTCTTTTTTTATACGTCCATGTTCTCATATATATTTTTAAAAACTACTTTGTACATATTATTGTATATATAGGTACTTAGTCATAATATTATTATTAAACATTTAAACAGGAAAATGCCATATCATAATATTCGGCATGTAAATACGTATGTTGATTTTTTTATAATATATAAATGTTACGGTTAAAATGTACTTTAGTTGATTTAACAAACGCAAAATGAGTAACATCATTATACTATGTCAATACCTACTAAGATTGTTTTGATACGCCTTGTATATGTTGAACCAGGATTATATTTATCGTGGTTAAAACAACTAAACGGTTATAAAATAAATTGACGGAAAAGCATTGTTTGAATGTCTATGGTCACTAACTTCATTGGTTTTGCTGATAATAAATAGTTTCAAAACATAAATCAAAACTAAAACCCCAAATCCTCTTGCAGAGAAGTTTTGGTGATATGGACTTGAAT
This sequence comes from Colias nastes, assembly GCA_907164665.1. Lineage (NCBI taxonomy): Eukaryota > Metazoa > Arthropoda > Insecta > Lepidoptera > Pieridae > Colias > Colias nastes. The sequence goes on along the minus strand of CAJQZM010006740.1, from coordinate 6,515 downwards.
CGACTGGCGAATGACGCTGAAAAGCTGGACTGGGGGCAGGTGTATGGTGCAAGTGACGTAAACGATATGGTCACTGTGTTTAATTCGTTACTAACGCAATTATATGATATTCATGCTCCTATTAAACCTGTAAGAATTAAACAACTACCGGCACCATGGCTGACTAATGAAATCAAGTCAGTTATTATCTCAAAAAACAGGGCGAAATCCAAATTGAAATCGAACAACTCACCGGCTAACAGGGAGAAATACAATAGGATACGGAATCACTGCAATACTTTGTGTAGAGATGCTCAGCGACGCCACGTTTCCAATTCGGTCGAGAACGGCGACCCAGCTAAGATTTGGAAATTTCTTAAGTCCTTAGGAGTTGGCAAACAGCAGCAACTATCTCTCCCTCCTAACACTAACATTGATTTAATGAACAACCACTTTACACATAATTCACTTGTATTTAATCCAGAACTTAAGTCACGCACATTGAATAATCTTTCATCTTGTCCGACTCCTCAATATCAACCGTTCACTTTCAAACAATTCACCGTATGTGGTGTTAAGAAGAGCATATCATCGATTTCATCCAAAGCCGTCGGTAGTGATAGCATCGGTCGTAGTATGATCCTTCCTATCCTAGATATCCTTGCTCCCGTCATCACTTACATATTCAACTCCTCTATCAGTAACGGAATATTTCCTAATGCCTGGAAAGACGCCCATGTCGTTCCATTGCCTAAGAAGCCTAATCCTTCTTCCTTCTCCGATTACCGTCCCATCTCCATCCTTCCTTTCCTATCCAAAGTTCTTGAACGGTTAGTTCATGAACAGTTAAGTTCTTTCCTTAATAAAAACAATATTCTAAATACCTTCCAATCCGGCTTCCGTCCTGGACATAGTACGACTACTGCTCTCACCAAGATCACCGATGATATAAGGGCAGGATTAGATGATAAGCAGCTCACCATCCTCACATTACTTGACTTCAGTAATGCCTTTAATACTGTTGATTTTGACATTCTATTGGGACTGTTACGCTCAATTAACATATCTCCATCGGTGATTGTATGGTTCGAAAGTTACTTGTTGGGACGCCAGCAAAGGATCAAAATTGACAACACTTTTTCTACCTGGTCTGATATCACTGCTGGTGTTCCACAAGGTGGCGTCCTCTCTCCTCTTCTCTTCTCTATATTTATAAACTCTATCTCACTTTCTCTCACTTCCTTCTCACACATGTATGCAGATGATCTCCAAATCTACACGATGTCCACGTTTGAAAATTTACCGTCTGCCATAGTTACTACAAATAACGACCTTTCCTTGATTATGAATTGGAGTAGAGCACATGGCTTAGTTGTTAATCCTTCTAAGACTAAAACTATTATCATTGGCAGCTCTTCATTCATATCAAGGATAGGATGGTCTAGTTTACCCCCTATTACTGTAGACGGTAACATCATACCATTTAGTGATAGCATCAAAAGTTTAGGCGTCACCATTGATCGCACGTTATCTTGGCAACCACATATCAATGAGTTGAATAAAAAAATATTTGCCTCATCTCATTCACTCATGAGAATTCGTAACTTCTTGCCCATTTCCACCAGAACTTCTCTTGCACAGTCCCTTCTCCTTCCCATCCTGGATTATGCCGATGCCTGTTATCCCGACCTGACCGAAATCCAGTTGGACAAACTTGAGCGACTCCAAAATGTTTGCATACGCTTCATATTTGGCTTGCGCAAGTATGACCACGTCTCTCAATACAGGAAAAAGCTCAAGTGGTTACCAATACGTCAGCGTCGGAACTCCCACCTTCTCCAACTCCTATACCGTGTCCTGTTCCATCCTAATACTCCCAGTTACCTTAAGGAAAAATTTCAATTTCGTGAGAGTACGGATTTCAACCTTCGATGCTCTGAAAATGTACTTTTAAAAATTCCACCTCACAAGACCAAATTTTATCAAAATTCGTTTCATGTTCAAGCCATACTCCTGTGGAATGCACTTCCGATAACCATACGTCGCGCTAAATCTCTGAACATATTTAAAAAACTAATTTATAACCATTTCTTCAACGAGCTGTAATATTTTTATTTATACATAGTGTATTATGTATCATGTATGATATGTATGTATGTAAGTTTATATGTATGTATGTGTATTTATAGCATGTATTTATAGTATTGATATAAATATTTATATTGTTTTTTACTTATTTATTTATTATTAGGTATCTATTTATATATATGTATATACGTATATATGTATATGTACATATTTTTTTTTTTTTTTATCCTTTTGAATCAAACACCACCCATCTAATTTTAATTCGTATGACAAATCCTATCCAAAGGTTGCCTGGCAGAGATCGCTTATAGCGATAAGGCCGCCTATTTAACATGTTATGATTTTCTTTTTTGTTCTTTTTATTTTGTGTTTATTCTTTTTTGTGTGTGTTAAATAAAGAATTTAAATAAAATAAATAAATAAAATAAATAAATGGAATTCAGAACACATTGCATGTTCATTGTTCAATGTTCATATTGAAATAAGATCAGACAAGTGATATATTTTTACCTAACTAATTTATTGCACAATAATCGACATGAATATAAACGAAAGTGTAAAAGCTTAGATTAAGCTGTCCTTAAATAATAATACCTATCAATTTAAAGAGAAATGTTATTTTTAATTACTTGTATGGTCTCTTAGCGAGGTAGGTAACAATTAATCACGATCGGCATTAACTCAATCTACATTTGGAATTTCCCAATCATAAGTAAACTTTTTTTATCTATTGAAGTTCACTGTTGCGTAAAAATTTCTACTCAATTCTGAACTTTGAAATTTAAATTAAAATAAATATTGCGTGCGCGCTATTTTGCTTTTTATATGATTTGCTGCAATTTTTTAGTCAACGTTATAGGTAGAATATGATTGATGAAACGCTTTATTCGATGTTAAATTATGGAAATTATGGGATAAAAACCCAAACTCATGTTGTATTTAAGAACACGAAATTCGAGTTTATGCGACAATCTTTTTATAACCGCTCTATCAATTAATGATTCCTACATTTACACCTCTGTATTCGAATTGTTACTATTTAACAACGCTATCGATAAAACGTACTTAATTTCATTTTATTTATGATTAATTTCAGAAGTATTATACAATCTTTGTCATATCTTCTTGCCCATTAAACTGTTTATACAACAAGTTACAAATATTGTTACATTAGAAAGGCATGCGAATTTCCATGCTGGTATATTTTATGTGCTTAGTGATGCATCCGCGACCTGGGGTCAGTGACCGCTTACAACTTTCGCTAAGTGACGTAATCAACTAGGTAATCCTTTGTGCTGAACATAAAATGTCAAAAGGTTGCAACGCCGCCTGAACAAATAAATGTAAGCTTGACTTAACAAATAAAAAAAAGAAAAGTTTATACAAACACCTAAATGAAAACAAAGTTTTTATCTTGTATTTGCAAAAAAATAAAGCTTGCAGAAAAACCGGTAGGTAATACGTCTAGCTGTATAATCTGTAAGCTTTTATCATAATCGTGCCTTGATTCTAATGGTACCTAATTAGTTTGCATCTATCTACCTATTAAAAGACTAACATGTGTGCCGGTAGGTACATAATATAAAGACATCATACATACCAATAGATAAACATAACATATGACATAGCCATATACCATCTCTGCATTTTATACGATTCAACATATTATCAAGCGAAGTAGCATTTCATCATACTAATATAGACCAAGTACAATGTACGATGGCCCTAATTATTTAAAAACCTTCATATCCAACAAAAAGAGTCTGTTCGCAAAATTAGGCACAACGAAGATGTTCTTAAATATCCTACTATTTCTTCACAATTTGAGGTTCATTAGGACGGCTGCGCCTGCGCAACTTTGCGTAACGCTTGTGAAGATTCAAGGTGATCCGGTACCGCGGCGTCGCGCGGTGGCACGGACTTTACTCATACGTTAATCAAAAATAGGTATCTCCTAACGTTTATGTAAGAAGAAATTATTATCATACTTATATTAATTTTATAATATACTCATAAAATAGTGTCTAACGTCTTAACTAATTTTGTTATAGAATTATGTAACGTTACATAATAATCACTCAAACACAAACAAAAAAATATTACATTTTCAATATTACATAATCGTGTTGACGTTCTAAATTTTTTGTCATAAATTTGATAAAAGCTATACAATATGTTTTGTTGTATATATAAATTATGATACCTAATACTAAAAAGTCCCACGAGCAACGCCATGTTATGAATCTTAACCAGAACTTGAAGGTTAACAAACTATGTGACAACACAATCATAAAGTTTGTTTATAATAAAGCTATGCGTCTACATTAGTCATACGTATTTAATAAAATATTCATCTAGCAACAAGTGATACAAAGCACAATAAAACATATAGATAATATACTGAATTAATGCATCCGTCCTTCAAGGTCAGGCTCGTTATTCACACAAGAACCGATTCAGATTAAACAATAACAGAGATAGCCCTATTCGCGTCAAATTATAAACCAAATCGAATGTAACTAACAAGTCAATAAAGCTACATTTTAGTATTCTGAAGAAGCAGTAAACACAATAAATCAGTGAGAGACTAATGAAAGGACGTTATTGACCGGGACCGAATCCGTCATCCACCAGTAAATTGCAGCAGAATTTAAAGTAAAATGTGCCATAAATTCTAGTCACGAACCGTACTCGTGAACAAAGTGAGACGTCTGGGAAGAAAATACTGCACGGGACTGCAAAGGTTCATATCGGTACCAGTTAAAAATATACGGAAAGACAACAATCGTGTTACCGTGTCACCAATAGTTGTTAACTGTAAACAAGTATTATCTACAAACAAAACAAAACAATGGCACTTGTGTGTATTGTGCGAATCCCGTATTCGTATGGACATCACGAAAAAGTGCCGGCTCTTTGTCCAGAGAAGAATTTAAAAGACATGAATCATGAGAACCGAATGTTTTAAAATTTACGACTTGAACACAAATTAACTGTTAACAGTATTTTGAATAAAATTTTGCAATAACAAATTAATAAGTATTCCTAATAATACCTGTCTAGATAGTTCTAAAGAACATGATTAAGTAATTTATAATTATGTTGCGACATCTCACCACAAGTAAAACGTAAATACTACAGACAAATGTTTACAACATGCACACAAAATGTATGTACATTTTGTCATGGCTGATACTTTGTTCTTCTGACGACATCTAAACTATCCTCACAATATTATAAAGTGGTAATCAATAATCATATTATTATGTTTAGGAGAAAAATAATGGAAGCAGGTATCTTCATTTTTAGATATTTCCTTTTTAAAGGAAATATTGAAAATACTTTTTTCTTTCTTAACATACTAAATACTATTACACAAAGTTAGCTAAAGAGACGAACACCCATCTTTCAATTAGCCATTTTCTTAAAAGTAATTCGAGGACGCTGCGAAACTCGTACCAACACCAGTTACTAATCTACTATGTGAACTTTAAAATAAAGCTACTTCAAGGATACATAACTATACCTTTCAAGAGTGTAAGAACGAATGTCAACTAAAATAAATAAGTACCCTAAGTACCCATCAACTTGTTGTCTATGCATTGTAATTCATCTCTTCCTGGTGGATTCTTAAAGGTAAAGGTGAATGATTATTATCCTTCGGCTTACATATAAAGCACACCATACATGATAAACTAATCCTAACCTACCACATTTCATAAAATTCCGAACAAAATTTGCCTAATTGAGTAACATAGCGAACCTTCACATTTATAAACTAGTATTAGTAAGTAGAAAGAATCTATAAATAAACTTACCGCCAACAATGCGTCATTTCCATATGATCTTCCTTCCAAAGCCAACTCCTTGTCTAGCATAGCATCCAACTGTTCGAGTTGGTGACATGAGGCGCGCGCTGAAACCCAACTCGACGCGAGGATGAAGGATCCCAAAATAAAGGACGAGGCCACCACTGTTAGAGCGGCGATCCTTGCGATCTGGACCGCCGATGATACCCTCTGACGGTATGCCTGTGGAATTGAATTTATTTTTGAACTTTGCTGAATTAGCTGTACAAGGTGACACGTAATAAATAATTAATTAAGGTCAGACATATTTGAACATAATATTCATTTAGATAAGAAATATAAATTTGTGCATCGTCAAATTATCGTGCATCAAATTTTATCGTCCTGTTATTTACTGCTATATTGATAAAATAAGCTAAATACCAAGTTCATCTATTTCTTTTATATACATATTTATTTAATAATTGATATTATTTAAATGTAACAAACTGAAATATAAAATTCGTGTCGGTGATTATTTAGGTGAATGAAAACCGAACGCGCTCTATCAGCTTTTAACGGACACCTGTGTCTGATCGTGTCATATCATTCTTATATCATAACGAAGGCTAGATCTCACAAGAAATGAAATACTAATTG
>CAJQZM010006739.1:0-11852 GCA_907164665.1 Colias nastes | reverse complement strand
TTAGAGTGAACATGCAAATGTATTTTAACTAGCAGTTCGTTTAAGTGAATGAAAGCAAGTCAAAATATTGGAATAGTTACGCAATGTGACACGGCTGCGACAATTGACCGACACGGATGACATCATGTAACCGGCCTCCACACTCCATAAGTCACTATGTACATTAATCGGTGGTGTCGAAACATAGGGCTTTCAACTATTTTGACTGCGCCCATTTAGTTCGTTTCGATCTATTTAACACATCATAATATTTATTATTACGTCACCTGTATTTGAGAAACATGAACGTCTAATTAATTTATTCAGAAGACATTGATATAATTTTTATTTGTACATAGGTATGTATATCGTCGTGTAGGGTACCCTTTATATTTTATCCCTAATTAAAATTGTCTGAATAGTCAACACGGGTAAAAACACATTCAAAGAAGTTCTTAATGGACATAAAGATATGTAAGTTATTGTTTGTTCAATGAATGAGACCGTCTAGTGTCGGTGAACCTGTTCTTAATGAAAGACAGGTGAAATATGAATAAATGAAGCGTTTCCAAGACGTCGAGTGGATATAATGCAGTTATTATTCTTGGTACGATATTCCGTATAAGTATTCTCTATTAACAGTCTGCAATATAGAAAAGAACTTATCGTTTACAAATTGCTTTACATCGCGTTGGATTTATTTTAGTAACAATGTTGTTTACTGAATAATATAGGTATAGGAATTAAGGTAATGTTACACAATCTTAGTAATAAGAACGGCTCCGAATTCCCAGCCTTTTTAAGCTGTCACAACTAAGCTTCTTAAGAGAAGCTTTCAACGGACGAAAAAGTACGCGTTAGGGTTTCAGCTTTCCCGTAAGCCTTATTCGTAAGCTCCCCTACATTAATTGTTTAACAAGTTAACAACCAATAGATATTTGTACAATACCACTGACATGCCCCATTACATCCCCTATTTCAATTTCTGTATAATTGTTCTCTAAATTAATTACTGCACCAGCTGCTATCGATTTACGAGCCAATTAAAAGGCAATAAGAAAAATTGATCGCCGTGTTATTTTAACTGCCATAGGATAAAATATAATGGATTGAACAATTTGGTGGTCTGAGTTTTTCTGGTTTATTGGCTCTTTTATACTTTCTCTACAAAAAAGCCAAGAAACATCTCAATTTGTAAGGAGACGTGATGCGAGAATGTTTAAAAAGCTATAGATGCATCTGATATACCTTTTTATAAATGTTAAATGTAAAAGTTAACCATTCATATGGATTGATACAAGAATCTACATAATATTATAATAAAATACGATATTTAAATAAAATCATAACTAAGTATGTATACAATTGTACAAACAACTCATATCAACACAATCTGCATGAATAATTTTAAAATGGACCTTTAACCCGCACTTATTTTAATTCATATACGTTAATTCGTTAATATCAATAAAAATCGAACAAGCGAACATTTTTCACAAGTTAACACATGAGATTCGTTATTTTTAGCTTTTGCTTACACTCAGCCAACGTGAAGGATGCATGAACTTGCTAACTATATTGGTATACATTGTGATTCATCAGTGAACTCATGTAGACACTGGGTTGAATCAAACCAACGCATATGTGTGCAATACGTAAATCATTTTATGGCTGTAAAGTTAGCAATTTATTTTTTAAAGTGAAAAAGTTAAACTTCTTTAGGCGCGTTGAGAGTAAAATTTCAAGATCGCGTCATGCCAATACCGTCACGTCATGGAGTAAGGCGACGATTTTGGTATAGCTTTGAATCTTGCCAAAGAAGTTTTATTTCTGACACGTGTGCTCGGCAGACACGCTCGAAGAAGAAGTTAAAGGGATTTTTAAACGTAGTCATTTAGAGGAATAGTAAAATAATGAAACGTTTGTATAAAACTACCACTAATAAATGAAGCTCAAATATAATTAACCGTATACCTGGTATAAAGCTACAAAAAACTACAAGAACATTTGTTAACAAGTAGATTATTATATACATACAGTTTACTTATACTACACTTTTAAATCTATTATAAATGTAAAATGTCCCAGAAAGATTTTCCGCATAGCATTAAGCTTACAACTTCCTTATTAATCTCTTGAGATATTCACGATTCTTAAAATATTTAAACGTTTAGAAGCGAAAGTAATTGGGAAAGTTTTAATGAATAATAAATTGAAAACAGCAAAGGTGGTGTTGAATTTTTCTTGTTTTCATTATATTGGAGAGATTCTTGTGTGTATCAACAATGTTTTTATTAACCTTGCTGATACATAATAAATAATATTTTGACGATTACCTTTGTTTCATTTAGGATACACATTCAGGCGCGTGAAAATAGCACAAAATTATTTAAAATTTTGAAACGTTATAAAACATCATGCTTGGTATTTAATACTTATTTTAATGAGTTGTGCTCTAAATATTCATTCACTTAATTGCTTAGAAATGACTTTTTGTGCTATATCGTTTACAGACGATATAAAACCATAAACAGTAATAATTTAAAGTATACCGACCATCTAAGTGAAAATGCGAACATATTGTACAATTAATAAAAATGTTCAGTTTATGTGCTCATTGTGAGTTACCTACTACAGCAAAGCCTTAAGAAAATTCCAAATGTTTATTCCGCTCGTATAACGCAATATTCTCAAATAGAATTCCGCTCGATAAAATATTTTAAATCCAGCAGCCGTTGTAAAAGCCAACTCTATCCTCTGTAGAGTCCACGAAGTTTATTGAATGAACCTTTACAACCACTTTGTTTCAAACTGTGCCAGGACTCGGGACAGAATGCGACACGCTTGAGTTTGTGGCGGCGGAAATGTTGTTTGCTACTAGTTGTCTGTGTATGATGTGCTTAACGAACACAATAATACTTTATACTATATATTTGGCGTATGGTACGACGTTTTCGCTCATATAACAATTTCTTTATAATTTATGTGAGAAAAACGCCAGAATTCCAAGTAAAATGCGTATCCATAATTTATTGCAAAATGAGCAAAGCTGTGCCGCGGTCATGAAATCATAACCATCATACAGCGGATGTTACGCCCTGTGTACGTTCCGCGAAGTTTTAATAGCCTCTCAGATATCCAACGAAATTATGTCTAACAGTTCTATAGAGCGGTGAGCGGTTCTTTGCGCGAAATAATTGGATCTTATTAAGTTAATAATTAATTCCGCTCGCTCTTCGTGCTGTGGTTATTGGCGTTGTAGTACAAAGACGGTTACTTAAGTTTTGAATTACACTGAAATTGTCACGATTGCGTTGTAGTTCTTCGTACTACGTTATAAAATTTTCTATAAAACGACTCGCTGCACACGCAATCCGTCAGCTATTTTTCCCTTTTATAATATGCCACGTTACGTTGAAACTTTATAGCTATATTCCAGGATTATATCCTAAGCTCTACTTAGAAATTTTTATACTTTTTTATTAGTTTCGTACAAGCAATAATGAATCTAACTGATTCGTATTTGATTACAGATTTGCGTGATGACAACGACTTGAATGTCGCCAAATCACGCCAAGTCAATATTCACTTAAATCGAGGTCAACTCTTGTAATAATTTATTGCTATTGTTGTTTCAGGTTTTAAAGTTCCTGCAACGCCGTCCATCGCGGCATAAATATACACAAGTAAGCTATTTTGGTTTAAAAACTAGTTCATAACTGATGAATAATGAACAACAGTTATTATTATTAATGGTTTATGACCACTGAATATAGAAATAAAGAATAATGTTTTACCATCTCAATTGCGATTATAATAATAGTAAAAAAATAAGTAAAGTTTGGAAAATCCAAAAGTGCACGACTCATAATGCTCATTTAATTATGAAATATAAAAAAAAAAAAATATATATATATATATAGATATACAGTCTTGTAGTTTTCGTTTTTTATTAATTGCAATTAAACGACACTGAATTAATTAATCATTCGCATTCAGTGACCTACAATCGTCGATTAGAATATTTAAAAAAAAAAATTAACTCAAATGATGGATTTTTTCACAAGTTATAGTGTTTTCAGGTTTCACACATGACGGACAGGAAAATTTTTTGACCTATTTCGGTGTTTTTTTCCAATTCTATTGAAGTAAATCAATTTTTAAAAAGTATGGGATTAATCTCCATTAAATTATCTCGACAATAGTATGCAAAATATCTTGATTCCGTGAACTAACAAGGCTATAATAATAAGAATAGCTGCAAAAATGAGGCGAAAAAAATTTTTCGATCGTAAAGCACTCTCTGATGCTTCGCATCGTCGTGCAAAATGTATGATAAAGGAACCGAATTGTGGCAATGTTTCATTATGTTTTGCGTGCTTAAAAAAGGAAATTATTTCCTGATCATATCGACACGATTTTCAATACAATAGCGTTATTGAAGCGTGTATGACATGGGGCTAAAATCGAAGTGTCTGTTTGTACCACGTTTGTATTGTAGTAGGTACAAATGACTGTTAAGTGTTAAGTGTTACAGGCACTATGTTGTGGGTCTAACCAGCGTGGGTTAGTGCACTGTCTAGACGGGGTGTTCGTAACGCGTAAATCACTCCTTCCGACATCTCCTGAATACAAGTCTGGGTACTGCTGGAACATTTGCGCGATTAGCAAGGGATCTACAGTATCGTAGACGTTGAACGTGTCTATAAGAAACAGTCGTTAAGATTAGCGTAAAGAAAAACTTTTAAATTTTAATTACAAGTTTGCAAATTTTGCTGAAGGTTATTGTTGTGTACAATACAATTATTGAAAATGTGGGTCATTCTTGAGAAACTGGTTAAACAAATATAGCCTTTATAGCCTTAACCTCCATTAATTTCTCGTTTTGCGGATTTATTATTTTATAATTGCATATTTAATGCATCTATAGAGTATTGCACTAAACCTGCATTAATTTTAACGACACTTATACTTGTACCAAGCAATTATAAGATAAGAACGACCTGGTAAAAAACCCAAGGAAATCTTTCAATTCTCTACCCTTGTACGAGTATAGTATACATATATATATACACACACATGCAAACCACGTTCAGTCTGGAGAGAGACAAATAAATCCCAGTTCCGATGCATCCACAATAAAGGACTATATAGGTCTGGTGCGGTGTAAATCACGGCTCCGTGCAGCGAAATGGCTGACGATCACATTATGTAGTGAGCTCTTCGAATTGCCAGCGAATTCATTTTAAAATGGACTCACAAAAAATGCTGCTTTTATCGTGTTTTTTACGCCACGGTTTATTGCTCTTTCGAACTGAGTTTGAGATTTATGGTGAATGGAGAGGATTGGTTACATTTGAGTATAATAGAATGTATTCTTTTTAGCTTTTATGTCTTACACATGCTCGTAGTTTAGAAATTTCTATGATAGCTATAAGATAACATTTTGTACAAAAGTTCTGGTGTTGAAAGAGAATGAAATGATGTTAAGCTCCAAATTTTTTGAGAAATAGACACCCATTAACACATAGATATAAATATTAAAGAACCATCTAATAATACATTAACATAATTAGGATCAAAACGTTATGAAAGGAAATAACTAATGATGTCCACGTAACGCATCTATTCGATCTGGTAGCTTGGAAACGCATGGCCCTTCATAAATTTTAAAAGAAACAGTTGTTTAGTTCCGCTATTTATAGGTAGGTACAGTATCTAGGGAATTCTCGTCGCATCTTTTATAGTTACCAGAAACATTCCTATTATAATAAAACAAAAGTTTCATAGGCGCTTAAAAAATAAATATAGAAATTAAGTATTTTAGAAATTAGGGAAATTGTTTAATTCATTTAGGTAATTTGCTTTGAAAATATGTTATCGTGTTTTGATCTTTGATGAAAAGCGCAATCATAATAATTCGACTAAGGTAGGTATATAAGATATATATATATATATATATTATAAGGTAGGTACTCGATAAGAATTACATACAAATGTTCATCCAGATCTCAAACGTGGGCAAAAGACATAAAAAATGTGCAATAATCGTTTATTTATTTATTTCAGAACGTTTGTCCCACATAAACCTACACCACGAAATAAATATAACTATGACACATAATTATTTGGTCATAAATTTAAAACAGATATTATAGATATAAAGACTTGTACTGTACATATATGTATGTTTGCACATTGCCACTCCTAAATATATTAATAATTACAACAGGCATAGAAACGTTGCAATACATTATAATAATTAAGTATAACATACTCATACAAAATACTTAAATAAATACATAAATAAATACATATAAATACTTATACTGCTGACAAATTATTATAAACTAGTGGACCTAACTAGGTCTCCCATATCAACGCGTATGTGTTTCTACTTATTTATAAAAAATCCGAAGAATGTCCAGTAAAAGCTTCCTGCAAAATACATTTACTACTAATTAAATTTCTAACAACTGCGTTGACCTTACCAGATCATAAAACTAGGCCTCATAGAGCAGTTTAGTGCGTGTAATAATAGTGTTACGACTTGGCACGAGCTAGGCCTATCACCTGATTTCGGCTGCCAATTCATTAAGATACTGAGTCATTGACTGTTATATAGAAGTTGCATAATCTCCTGAAATATCACACACGTAACTAAAGCATAATTTGTCGAGCACACAACAAATAACTTTACTAGAAGTAAATACAGTTTTACTAGCAAAGTTGTATATAAATATAATTTTCATAGAAACTAATAAACACTATGTTTAATGCTTACAAATCTCTCTCATCAATAAAACCTATTTTTCTTCATCGAAAATAACTTAGCGCAAACTCTGAATGAAGCTAATCGTAGGTGCCTACTCATCTGAAAATAAACTACGTCTATGGCGAGTATAGATTTTATTTATAGTATAGCAATAATGAACTTGTTCTGTTAACAGTTTTATTCGAGCAATGATATATGAATGGTGTAATTCTGAAAACTAAAGCACGCTTTCATTTAAAATGCGTTCATTTAAGAGCTCTGAGAAGATTCCTTTGTAAAAGAACCAAAGCATGCATGATTATCGAAGCTGGCTCATTAGCATCTAGTTCTTTAATTAGTTCCATTAGTTAGGAACTCTTGAAATATTATTTCCTGTAGAAATATGGCATTTCCGCGTTATTACAGGCGGAAAAGGAGAATTTTTAACAAACGACGACGGAGTTTGCATCGTATTACCTCACTAACTTTATACATTTAAGAGCTTCATTAAAAAGTTATACGGTATATTTACATAGTAACAGGTTATCCTGTTAAGTCTCTGAAAGTAAACAGACTCTTGAATATGTTTATGCCTTTTCATGCTATGTAAAAATCGTCAACAAAAACATCGTCTATTGCATTTTGAAAAATGAACGTTCAAAGTATAATTTCACTTTTAAACAATTCAAGTGGAAATGTACTCGACATAAATGGAAAAGTAAATACCACATCAAAGCCCATTCAAGTTTCTAATCCACAATGCGCACGTGTATGGAGGATGGAATTTCATATTTATCTCTCGTGTCTCTATCATAACGTAGCGCAGCGAAAACTGTGTCATATCCAGGCTAAAACAAACATTTACACGGCTCGATAAAATATATTCCATCATAAAGCAGACGGCGATAATTCACCAGTAACAATAAAGCATGGGCAGAAAATAGACGTGCCATTTTGACGGCCCCATAAAAAAATATCCGTTAACACGTGGTCGGTTTTAAAGGGCAGTGCGTACACCAAAAGAATCAGTCCCTTTTCCTTGAATCAGATATGACTTTATTCAACTTGTAAGATCTTTTAAGCGTAGCTTCGTTAGTATATATCTGGCTGAATATTTATTTTCATTTAATATTTAAAAGAAAGTTACTTCAAAAATACTTTATGATTTTAGATCCATGTTCGATAATAAATACGATCAAATATGTATGTACATGATATATCGTCGTAAACGCAAAGTATTCCATGAACTGTACCCTCGCTAACAATTTAAACCTTTACCCCTATCCATCTATTGGGAAAAAGGCTCCAACCTTTAAGCTTCATTTTTATCTCGAACGTCACCTGCGGTGCTCGCCTGTCGCCCAAGGGTGAAACAAAAGCTTTTTTGCCCTTTACGTAACAATAGCGACATGGGTGGGCTAGGCTACCGCCTCACAGATATAAACACAACAGGAGAGTAAGTCACATACATATTTATAGCACCTCAATACTGGGAATGACAACGATGCACATGCAGCCAGCACGTGACTTCCGCTGTCGAAACGGTAGCATTTAAAAATATCTCATTTGGAATGAGTGAAATCATGGCAAGTGAAATTAGCTCCTAGAAATATCATCATGCTTTTTTTAAATTGAAGTTACGCTTGTAATGTAAAGCAGCAGCTCAGTGTAATTTATAGATACTTCTTAATCGAGTCGTATGTGATTTATATTGCATAAAAAGGCTTTCAAAATATGCTCACCTAAAATTTATAGTATCCCCATTTCTCTTTATCGTAGTTTCCACGGGTTTCATAAATGCCGCTTGAATTTCGCAGTCCTTAACAGATTTTGTCAAAGTATTCAAAGGAAAGGTCTCCATTTTCGCCCAAATCCCGGTCTGACTGCTCAAAAGCTCCTAATTTAAAAATAAGCAGCTATTTTGGGTATCAAAATTTATTGTGGGACAAAATATTTTGTATTTATCATATAAATTATACTTAATTTACCAACCCATATTAAAACTATAGGTTTTATAGCTTTATTTGGCTTCAAATGTTAATCAAAGGTCGCTTTCGGTTATGTTAAGGTAATTGTTATAACAAGGAAAAAGGGTGCACAATATCGCAATCTCTATGAAGCCACTGCACCGTTTTATGTATTTAGGTTAGCTGGGATAGCTGGTAATCAGGTTTGATACAGCTTGAATAATTCAAGAGACAGCTGATTGAATATTAACGATGAAACTTCGGACATAAACATGAAGCTATCTACTAGTCGCCTGTCTTGTTATAACGTGGGTATGGAGGCTTCTTGTTTAAAAAAGCTTGTTGCTTGATGTCATTCTAAAGCCCCGTATTCATGGTAAACATTTGTTTAGCAACAAAGTTGAATCAATGTGTTGCGGAATTGCTGTCAACATGTTGCTTGCAACACTGCGTGTTGCAGAGTTGATAGCGTCATGTTGACAAGCTCTCGCCCGACAAGCGTAAACATCAGTTTAGCGACAATTGTTGACGTGTGTGAACGTGTTTGCAACAGTTTATAAACATGGCAGTAGTGTGGAGCAATGATAAAATAATGCAACTAATAGAATTATTTCAATCAAAACCATTATTATGGGATTCTTCTATAAAAGAATACAAAGACATTCTTTTCGACATTCTCGTAAAGTTACTAAATGATCCGTCTCCCATTCTGAGGTTTGATGTGTGACCTTTCCTTGACCGTTTCCTCTTTGCAAAAGATAGTTTCGAATCCACCATCTTTTTCTCTTTTTTTTATTAGAAATCCTATACATCAGATACAGAGAACACAACAACACTAAATCCTCCGGCAACATTTTAACGCAGACTGGCATGTGGACAACCTGTATTGATTGAAACATAGTTGCTAGCAACATTCTCGCCGTTCACCAACAATGTTGATCAACTGTTCCTAAACAAATGTTTACCATGAATACGGGGCTTAATATAACAACGAAACTGACACCCAATCGTATGATATTTTTAATTGCTTTTAGTAACAAGTAAAGAGTAAAATTAAACGACTGTCCTAATTTTATGAATAAGAACTAGACTTTCACTATGTATAAAATGTTCATTAAATCATGACCCTATGAATTGTTTGTTTCAAAAAATTGTAATTAATTGTTTTTGTCTTGATACAATACAACCAAAGTTAAATAAACCACGTTATTATGTTTGCCCAACAAATGCAGGCGACCAAGTTTCTTTTATGAACCGTTTTTTCGATTACAGGCGTCCCTATTTCTTTGCGATTTATTTTTGTTCCTTCCTTATTTTACTTTGTAATAGCCGCACGTCGGTGAAAAGTTGATAAGTAAATATAAATTTCATTTTGCAATATTACTTCTCCCCGCGTTCATTGTAACCGCAACATTTCATGACTATAAAGGTCACAGAAACCGTAAGGGCTAGGCTCATTTTGTAAGAAGATATTATTACACACATACATGTATAATCAAGTATGATTATACGAACTGATATAAATTTTGACGCAGGTGTCTCTTATAATTGAGCTGGAAGCAATCTTACAGCGCAAATAAAAGCATTCAAAATCTCCAACATCGCTAAAAATGCATTAAATTGCCACTCGAATCCAATCAGTAGTGGAATGTTTATGATTCGTCTTGTTGTTAGTACTAAGGTAGTTATAACATGATTATTTTGAGCCTATCAAAAATACCGGCAACCCTATTACGTAGGGCCCTATTGTTGGTAAAAAATTTTAAGAAATTTCCTACTTCATATAAACCGTAAGTTAGTACATTGCACAGCAAAATGTTAAATTCGGTAAGCTCTCATAGCGGGGGAAACTTAAGATTTCGTCGAGGGAAGAGATCCATTGTACCAACCCTCTAACTCACCCCTCATTGGGGCTGCCATACTCAAAGGGACCCGGAGCTGCGAATACGAGTACCTAAATACATTTGTAATATAACTTGTAGTTTAGCTTGACGCACGTTGGTCTAAAATTTACGTTGTAAATCTTGACACAGTGGCAAATTCAAATACGGGTTACACTGCCAGTCAAACGTGACGTGCTCAATCCTTTGCTAAGCCATAGTTTACTAGTTTAATGATGGAGGTATGAAAATAGCTAGAAAGGCGAATTGAGTAATCAATGATAAGACCTAACGGTAATATTTACAAGCCATGATAAAATCAAACATGATAAATATAGAGAGAAAAACAAAAGTATATGAGTGCCTGCGGGCGGGAATGTTAACTTACGGACTACCTGCCCGTTTGCTTGTTCAGAGATAAAAGTAATACATCTAACTTTCTGATAGGACACAAATGATAAAACTGCCTGTCTCGTGGCCGTTAGTGTGGCACATGGCAGATGTCTTTTGCATTTATTGGCAGATAGATTTTTACTGCGCAAGCAGGTAATCTTAACCTTTGTTGCAAATTACTTTTTTACATCTGAAATGTGTATGATTTATTGTTACGGCATCAGTATTATTATCAAATCTTAATAGCCTTTAAGCGTGTAATATTATAATTCCATTTATAAAATAAAGACCCGTTAACAATTAATTAATCGCTACAACAACAATCCTAATTTAGGTATTCACTAACAGGAAACTATTAAGAGAAGCAAGCTAGGCAAACTACTTGCACATAATAAAGTTCATCGCTTCTGGGAAAACTAACAGTTTATCGATAACAGTGATTTATGAAGCTGAGCTTAGTATGAACGAGCTGTGTACACAATACACGCTTAACTGATTTTAGTAGAAACGCTTGTGGCGCTAATTTACATAAATATGTACTCCTATAGTTTTGGCTTTACGTGACACTATTTATGCTTTGTCATTCTACTCACATTTAACTATTTAGTTTATACGGAGTACTTATGAATATTTTGTCGGACCCTAATTTGATTTCCTAACTGTTTCTTCATCCAGACACGATGTCCTGAAATTCGTTTTGTACGTGATTCTTATATTTTTGTTCCATGTAATTTTTATTGTACGTTATTACATTTTCAATCTTCAATCTCTCAGCACATCTTGAAATAATTGGAGTGGATTTGTGTTTACATTTAGCAAATCGTTGCGATATTACACTCACCGGCACGGAATCTTGGCCACTTACAAATTTGCCGATAA
>CAJQZM010006736.1:0-20852 GCA_907164665.1 Colias nastes | reverse complement strand
GGACGCAGTTGTGAATCGTAAGAGTAAGATGAACGATCTTTGTATAAATAAATATGGCTTTCGTTAATGTTGAAACTGCTAAACTGATTTTAGTTAAAATTTAATTTAGATGACCTAAGATTAAACTTAATGTTTTTTTATACTTATACAATGAGAGCAAAGTCATGAGCTTAAGTTGTACATTATTTAATGTTAGTAACATAATTTAAGAATTATCTCTCTGGTATAGTTTTTATAGTTTCTCATATAATTATAATATCATCCTAATAAGTTGTATTGACCACCTGAACGGATGTATCTAATTATTATTATCTCTATTTCCGTTCAAGAAGTAAATATAAAGTATCTCATTTACCATAATAATATATTGAAGATGTATTATTAACCAATTGAAGAAAAAGGAAGTTAGTACGCTTTTTATTTAATGCTAGTAGACTGCAAAGTGTTTATTAAGATATTTGTTTATCCATACATTGTTCCAAATTAGTTATAGTACTGTAATCGAATTATGACAGTTAGGAAAGTCGCTGAGAAATTCTAAAGTTTCTTTAAATTATTATCAATATTTTAAAATATAGTTATATACAAAACATAATAATGCTCTTACTTCTTTCAAATAATTTAAAATTCAATTGTATTCCTTTTTAATATATTATTAATTAATTAATAAGGTTTACAAGTTGTATTCCTATTAGATTTCTAACAACCGCACCGACCATAAATCTAATTCTTAAAATAATGAATTTAATGAATAGCTAATAACGTTTGTCTTTTTTTTTTTGTTTGTCCTTTTGCAATTAATTTTCGGCATTATGTACCGACCTATTAGGTATAATATTTAGTCATTGGTTTTTGTATGTTAAACTTGAGAATTGCTGTTGTAACATTTATCTATATTGTGAGTGAAATTAGGTGTAAAAAGGTGTCTGGCGCTGAATTTTATTTTTAATCTTCAGACCTACGTTAAGGATTTGAAAGGTTTACAAATATAACGTGAATTGTGTGTGTAAAATATATATTATTTGTTGTCTAAAAATAATTTTTGAGATAGAAATATATTTCCTCTCAAATATAAACATTATCAACATTTTGTTCCCACTGCAGATCTCCTAAGAGGGAATCACTACATAGTATAAAACAAAGTCGCTTTCTCTGTCCCTATGTATACTTAAATATTTAAAACTACGGAGAAGAAATAATATTTGATACTTAATATTGCACAGTCCTTAATATTCAAGGCTACAGCCTACAATCGCGAACCAACACACACATACACAACAAAATCAAGACATATTTTTACACGAAAAACACATAAAAAGTTAATAGCAACACATGCACATAGCTTCGCGAGATGAGATATAGCAAGTACGCGAATGAGCCTCTGCTCCCGTCTTTTGGATAAACGGAATTATAGTACAGGAGACGGTGGTGGAATTGGTTTTATAAATAACTGTTGTGTTCGCAATAGTTCTCGTATAAGTAAAACGGGTTGTTTGAAAGGTCTTTGTAAATTAAATAGAAATTGATTTTTGTAAGATCTAAGTTGGAATGGTATCTAAATGGAATAGTTTGTATGATTTGAAATAGCAATGTAATATTTGATGATAATTTAAAATGAACTAGCTAGCTGTCTGCGCAGTGAAATAAAACTACCGTTTATCACTATAAGTTGTAAAATTTGACTTAATTAAGTATTGTATTATTGAATAAATTATATTTACTAGAAAGTTTCATTAATAAAACACCTACTTAATTCTCATACTTTTCTTGTCTCAATAAATAAAATTTAGCTAATATAAAATATGGAAAAACTTCTCCAGCTCTCGGACTACATCCTCTAGTTCGACTAAGCCCAGATTGGAGACCCGTCGCGGAGTTTTATCTTCGGAAAGTGACTCGGTCGGATTGGGGACACGTACTGTGTTACGGAGCGGGTGTGTTTAAATAGTTAGATGTTTGGATGTTGAAAAGCTTAGCATATTTTATAGGCCAGGAGGCGGTGAGGATTTCACGGAATGTTTCGGTTAATCCGCCTATAAGAAGGTGATAATTTTTGACGGTGATAGCATTTAAATGTATGTTGTGACAAAATTGATTTGCGAACATAATGACTTCTATAGAACGACAAAATTAAAAATCTGCCTTTATCTATCTGCTTTAATATTAAAGAATATTTGGTGCTTGGTTATGTATAAAATTCTTTTTCTAATAATTTTAAAGTCTATAAGATCTTTTCTCAAATTGCAACAAATAAATAAGAAAAACAATTAGGTAGTCTATATATTCTCGAGTACCTCACATTTAAGAAAAACTCCTTCTACGTAGATTTGGGTGGAAATGTTCAATAATACGATCAAAGAACCTTTGTGAATGCATTTAGCTTGCATTTTGTGGGCTTCAAGTCTGCCCAGGTGCAAGGTAATAATTGCCTTTGTAACTTTGTGGCAAATTGGCTAGACTAATTTTGAGGGTAGTTTTGATTAAGCACACAAGGAAGTAGAAATAATTTTTGTAAAATATACTTTCATGTTGTAGGAATTATATTTTTAAAATATTTTTTAAGGTTTCTCTACCAAGTAATTTATGCCAAGTTACTTCTTAAAATACTGACTTTTTCTATAATTTTCGGTTGATACTGTCATTACGATGAATCGCTGAAAAAACAGAAAAAATATTAATACAAAAAAGGCTTTTGTAATAAGAAAAAGTGTTTCATTAAAACAGAGATTTATTTTAAAGTTTAGCCAATACTGGGAAGTTGTAGCCTTTCAGGGTTATATCTAAAAGGTAGTTCAGGTTCTTTTATGTGCATTCTTTAAAAATACAAAAGAAAATTCTAAATTATTAACAAAAAAATATCTTTTAATACTTTACATCGTTTTTCAACTACATTTCAGGTATGACGTATACCACGAATACCTAGGTACTTGCTAGGTACTAAATCAAGTACATAGCTATTGATGTCACGTGACATCAAATGATTGAGGTGTCGGATATTGCAGCCAGAGGCGTTGACTGGAGTCGTATTCAGATATTTCTGACGCATTTCTAGTACAAAGAAAACAACTTGGTATTTTGGCGTAATATCAAAATGGTGCGGAAATTGAGTTAGAGCGTAGTTTAGAGTATGTGTAACATAATGTGTGGAGATAATCTTTGTATGAATAACGTTGAAGCGGTTTTACAACATAGGTAACTAGGGTATGAAAATTGTAATGGGAAACGAAGCCGTGAGCGAGAGCTAGTTACTCCTTATACCTAATGGTTGCATGTAGACATTATTGTCATTATATTTGTTTATTTAAAGAAATGTATCTACTTGCTCGTATCATCCTCGTAAAATAGTGTCATCTTTCGCTTCCGGTATTTAAACTCCCTAAATGTTGATTAGTTAATAATTAATAATAGATACTGTATACATTTTAATTACACATAATAGACAACTGATTAGGTAATTTACCAAAACACTATAGTTAATATTATATTTAATGTTAAAACATCATCGAATTTTGGCTTTGCATTTTCACATAACAATAATTTTCAAACATTCTAAATCATAAGCGTCACCACGATGTGTTTCATTTACCATCAGAATATCAAAGGCAGAAATGTTGAATATACGGTCTGTATCTAGGTCATACGAGCCATATTAGGTAACCTGACACCTAAGTACACGTCCTAGCTTGAGGTATGACCGATACGCTATTTAGAGCTGTTCAGTATATTGGAAGCAAGATTGGACCGGTTTGTACTGGTTTTTATATACAGGGTGTTTTATTTCGTAGTTCATTATTAAAAAAATTGCACACCTAATTTACAAGTTCTGTCATTGACTCAGAGGATATTTGATTTCGTATTATATGGTTAGTATCATGAGTGCTATGTCCTTATTATAACCGAAGTAAATTTTATAATAAGGATAGTTATATTGTCAGTGGAAGGGTGATTTTTCCCATGTTGGTAACATGCATTAAAAATATAAAAAAGGACATATGAATCTTGAACACAAGTTATGTAAATAGTGTATTTAGGTATTTCTTTTAAATGAAAGATGATTTAATATTATATATCTTTTACAGGGATCTTCAGTAAACCGAGGTCTGGCAGAGCATAGAGCTGACTACTTGCCCGTAAAGAGAATCTATCAGTGCAACAGATGTGAGATGCATCTGCCTCATAATCCATAAGGTATTTATTATTTATTTTGTGTATATCTAATAGTAATAAATAGTAGTATTAGTACTTAAAATTATGATGAATCTAATCATCAATGTTTTGCTGAAATCGGTCAAGCCGTTTACACTGCAGAGGCAACCAAAGAAAAAGATCGGCTAAAACATAACCGCTTTTTTCATTATTATCATCATAATCATATCATCTGTTGTAATTGAATACATTTTATATGCTTTACAATTTATAACAATTAAAATAATACAATTTACGTATTTTACTATATATAGACCAGAATAAAAAACTGAATACATTATGAATCTTTAATAGTTTTCTAGTCCTGAAAATTGATCGACGCACGAGTGGATTTAGTTGTCGACTTTATAGAGCAATCGTCATTTATTGAATATTCCGTTTTTCCTTGGAGCACTTTTAAGCGAATTTATTATTGAAGACATGATTCGATTGAGTCTGCAGTACCATTTTATATTAGTTTTTATAGTATTTACTATGTAGTAGGAAATTGGTTCGAGTAAATTGTATTTAAAAGAAAAATATGTTATATGACGTCGTTTTAAAATTCAGTGTCCGCCCGCGTAAAATAACTTTGTGGGTTTAATATAAAATTAAATAATAGGTGTATTGTTACTAGTAAACATTTCAAATATATAATAAATTGTTTTCCATAGTGTCTATTTTAATTTTAGTCGACAATTTTAACGGACAGACTTTTAATATGTTATCAAAAACAAATACGAACACTAAAAAACAACTTGCTTTTTCAATGATTTCCATACACTAACGAAATATGCATTCATCAATAAAAACAGTGATTTGTACACAAAAACAGCGGTGCCGGCACTTCGCCAAATGTTGCCTATATAAATATGGAGCGTACACAATATTTCAAAGATAATATATTCAGTTACTAAGCACTTGTGGTACAAATTTGACTAAAATAATGCAAGAACAGCGCAATCGAGCGTGCTACGAGAGTTTTGATAAAATTAAAATTACATGCCTTGTAAAATTTTGGTAAGCTTGATAATGCAACCCGCGTATTAAAAAAATAATATACCTTTGTTTTATTTAAATAACAATATATTTTGACATGCTACAACAAATGTAAATGGAAAAGTTGATAACTCAAAGGTGGAAACAATACGATTTGCAAGTTAAACAGACTCAGGCGCGGTCAGTATATGGATCGGTGACCGCTTTGTGTTGTTGGAATTAGGACTTAAAAAGTATATATTTTGGTTGATAATCGTTCAGCAAGACAATTTACTGTATATAAAAGTAATAAAAAGGCTTAGCTGTATAGCTTTACCAAGACAATATATTTCAATAAAACTCATTATTCTGATGAAATAACCATTTTTATTGAAGCAAAATGCTTTAGTATAAAACTCTACGTGTAGGCTGGTTGCTAACACGGCAATATATCACCATTATTCCTTTATCCGCTCAAAATATTATCCAAAAAAAGCCGTAGGTGTATACTCATATTATATTGTTCTTGGGAAAAATATTCGGTATGTATGTAGGTACGAGTGACGCTGCAGAGCGGTGACAGTCTGATGGATATATCGGTCAATAAGGTTTGCTTCATGCTTCAACAGTTTAGTGACAGATTTTCTGTCGATTTTTCTAGTCACATGCTAACCCTTGGACAAAGTGGGGACTTAAACTTAAGACTTACGATGTATTCGAAATATGTAAATTTTAATTAATCTTCAAAAAATCTGTGTAATCATAAAGAAACTAACTAAAAATCAGTGTAATCATAAAGAGTCTAAAAAAACTGTTCGTCACACATGAATACAGTCGTGAATATACCCCTCTTTGACGCATTGGTCGGAATCCATGAATATTTGTTTATTTTTCAACAAGTCATGCGAGTCGCAACTGCAAGTTGATTTCGCCAAACCGCCTCTGTGATACGTTCTAACAAAAAACTATAAATAAATCTATCAATCAAAGTTCAAAGGCTATTTTTGTAATAAATCACGAGCTGAATAGAGTGATATATTATACACTCTAGAATTCCAGATTTGGTCAACACTCATATTTCTGGCGCGGGCTGGGATTAAGTATTAATGTGGATTTAGAAAAGCTAGACTAGACCATTGACTTTCTTAATGTGCCCTATAGTCTTATTATGTAGCTTGCCAATTCTCGTCGCCTTGGTGGAATGGTTAATGCATGAGCGTATAAGTGAATCCAACATACACCGGTCAATCACCTATTTGTTATTACAGACAATGACACAAATCTATATTATTACCCCAAAAGACTATTGGTACTTCATTGTAATTAGTTCTGTAACTTGAATAGTTCATTTTAATTAGTTCTGTAGATTGTTCATAAGTAAAAAACCTAGGTATATCAAAAATTTATTGCCTCATTCGTATTGTACCCCAATTCCGAGCTATAGTCGTATTTAGTTAATTGTCAACAACAGCCGTGTTCTTAAAACATTCAATATCAAAACTTTTCTTTCCCTGTAAATTGCTATTGCTACTGCTATATTTCAAGTTGTGTAACTCACTACAAATTAGTTATAATTACTATGAATTATCTGTACTGGTTTTGAACCCATGACATTTAAAGAAAACTAGCTTTTATCTTCACTTCGTGTGTTTTTACTTCTCTGTGTATGAATATTTTTCCATCTCTTGCAAATGGGCCTGTAATAAATGTATTTCTGTCAAAAAATAATACAAAAAGGGAAATTCTGTTCCATTTCTTTTAATAAAGAAGTAGCATCTAGTCCTAAATCTCTTCGAATAAACTGCATGCATCGAAATATGCTCTAAATTCAGCTGAGTTTGGAAAGTGGCTAAATTATGTGGTACGAGTGTGCATAAGATTTGGCTTAAGGCGACTGCAGTTTTCCCATTTCTCGCTGCCGGGTCACAGGGAATATCCAAATTGGTTCATGCTCGAATTTCAAATGGTTTATTAAGAATTGGAAAATTAATACCCGCTTTAGTGCAGTTGTTTTGTTTTGTAGTTGTGTGTTTGCATTTCGCTCCGAGTTCAGTTTGGGAGAAAATTGAACTGTGTTGCTTGAAAATTTACATGAGCGGTAAACCATAACATCTATCAATATGTTATTTTTTTTATTTGGGTACCATCTTGCCACGAGGAGGTTCTTTCAATTAATTTTTCAAAAAGACTACGTTGTATTTTGTTAAGCGAATATATATTTTCCACAATCGTAATTCCACGTATGTCTTTTGATTTATCTACATTCTTTCCACAATTGATTACAGAACTTCTTCCAATTTAACATCAACAAATCAATTCTATTTGCGACTTAAATTTGTCTGAAAAGTTCCCTGATTTATATGTCCCTTCGCTTACATTTCTCGAGAGTCATATCAATTTACAGCTTTTATTTGCTAAGGGTATTTATTCAAAGTCTCCAGAAATTTCGCAGAAGTACTGCACTTATTTACGGTCTAATTTAGCTGATTCCCTCGACGCGATATCTGATCATATTTTCTAGACGTCCTCTAGTCTGAATGAAAGTTTTCACTTAAATCAAATTACGTACGAAATTTCTTGGAATACGGTGTGTTGGAATAAAAAAGAGCTTATTAAAAACCAAAAATTTGATTTAACGTGATCTTGCAATGCAGTTTCTTACCTGAAAATATGTAATTTTTCCTCAGCTAAATACATATTTTTAATCCCTCACGCGTCCTACTATAAAATACAGATTTAGTTACGCACAAACAATGTGCGTAGGACGCGTGAAGGTAATGAAACCCGTTTATTGATCTAAACAGATCCGAATGTACATAAGAAATGGTAATTTAAAATACAACGATTAAACTTATTCTCATAAATAAAATATGCGTTCATGTAGTTAATTATAATATTATTTAATACTGAACTGAGGCTCCTACTAAATTATAATGAGCCCCTATTCAAATATGTCTTTGTTGTATGATTAAACCGTTCATATCAACACGTTCATAAATCTCAGGCTCATCTGCAAAATATCTGTACTTATATTACACATCATATCCAATATCCGTCAGACTAATTCATCAGGGATATGTATTATTTATAGCACCACACCAGCCAAACTGATTTCCACCTTATCATCTAGATCTAAAGTTCATATTGCTGTAATATTTGTCAATATCGAAAGCACGCCGAAAGCATCTGCTTCGACAGAAATAGGACCCAGGTTACTCATACGAGCCATTGATTTAAATGTAATAAAACTGAAATTTCTTTTGTCTGCATTTATGCTTTATGCGTCTTCTTTATTGCCAACATTTATCCTTGCTATATTCTATATTTTCTAGAGACTTTCAATTACTTTAGTGTATTTTTATTTTGCGTCTGCATTTTCAAGTTAATTGTTATATTCTTTTACAAGCAGTGCTACTGCAACGCTCATTAAATTTTTATATAAAGTTACACGAAAAATCTTTCTCGATTTCTCTCGCAAACTCAAATTTCAGTATTTTTAATTGCTTTTTTCCTGCTCCTTTATATACGCTTTAATTAACATGACTGCTGGAATACATCGTATCTTCATCATTCAAAGATTCCTTTAATCAGCTATATATCGTATACCATACAATTGCATATTAAATTCAGATATAGATTTCTCAACTCCTTTGTTTACAAAAGTTCGCTTTCAAATATCACGTACCAATAACAAGGTGATGTAATTATATGGAGCTGTTCTTAGGTTACTCACTACTTAGTCACTCACTTCGCTTGAGTTTTAATCCAGAACCCTGATAAATGACGTAAATACAATTTATTTCTCAATGATTCAAAAACATCTTTTAATAGTCATATCGTGAAATATTTCTAAACAAATATATTAAATTGGGATTTCTATGGCTCCATTGTTTACAGAAGTTCGCTTTCAAACAGCACGTACAAATAACAAGGGGATGTAATTATATGGAGCTGTTCTTAGGGTCCAGGGAACCGCTTAGTCACGTCGCACGGGTTTTAATCGAGAGCTGATAAATGACGTGGCTTGTTGGCGAGGTCGGATTGCGGGAACTTTTTGCTGAACGTACGGACATGTGTTTGGAAAGTGAGGGTAGTTGAATCGTGTGTTATTTTTGCAATGAGAGTGAGTAGTTCGGTTTGGTGATATTAGAATGTTTCGGTAATAGTAGTACGGTTTTGGTAATCGTATGTTGGTTTGTGATATGAATCAGTTTTCTTGTTGTTTTGAAGTTTATGTTTAGTGTAAGAAGTTAATTTAGATGCTGTGTTTAAAACGGCGACACCTAAAAGTTCGATCAAACCTACCATTTTAAGAATATTTTAGCTATGTACATGAGCAAAATACCATTTTGATTACATTAAGAAAGATCAATATTGGATAAGGGTTTTTATTAGTCGTATATAAACAGTTATATAACGAGCGGTACAGGAGGGAATAACTAGTAAAGTATTTACTATGTTGTTGCTGCAAAGTTGCCAACTTTCGTCGGCTAATCGCCTCGACCCAAAAACAGAGATAGGTTAATAGGGAATTATGACTAATTGACATATCATCGCTTGATAGGAAAATCGGGGTCAACATACTACTTCCTATACTTAAATCCTCTTGAGTAGGTCTTAGAAGTATATCAGTTACATAAGATAAGTTTTTTCTTGTTATATTTTATATGAAGTTTAAGGTCGGCTCTCTGCTTGAGAGCGCGCTTGTGGTGAAATTTTCTAGTAAAATCACAGAATACATAATAGTAGCTAAACGCTACAGAACGGACACTCTCCGCCTCCCGCCAAAATTAAACTTACCTCACCCCCGCGCGATCAGACATAAAATGGGCCATATTTTTCTGCAAGGACGATACGCAACGAAGATTGACAACATTAATCAAATTGACTTAAAGTAATTTTATTATTTTGGATTTGTGATTATCGTTTTTCGTAGAAAATGGTTAGATATTGTGCTGTTTACGGATGTATTTCATCAGAAAAACGCGAATTTTTTTTTTACGCTAGTCACAAATGTGCCAACCATAAAGCGTTAACACACACATTTGCAGTCTCTACAGTGTGACTGTCAAAACGATCATTTTGTATGGAGTGTCCGGGGTGTGGTAAAATATGTCAGAAAAAAAATACCTGATTTGAATTATTTTAATTGAATGGCTTATCATTGATATATAAGTATATCTTTCAATAAAAGTCAAAGCCCTTATTCTATAATAAAAGCAGTCAAAACTAATATGTACCTATATTATGGTGACTAATAAAAGTAACATTAAAAAATAATTTTCCACAAAAAAAGTGATCAAAATACGCCCAGTAAAATCGACAGGCTCGTAAAAATTAAATTTAATGTTTACGACGTCATAGATTATTATGGGACCTATTTCGTGAGGTCATTCTGTGTAAAATATGACTAGCTATAGCGGATATCGGCAAAGTGATTAGACCCTAATATCAGAGTCTTCAACAGTAGACCCATATTAAAATGACTGTAACATTTTTGTATAAATTTTTATATGATGTCAACTTTTTGCCGACAATGGGACGAAATTTGTAAGCGCTTAAAATATCTAGACCTAAGGATAAATTTTTATTTAGACTTTAGAGCTTATATAAAATAGTCATGTTTTTTGATATTAAAGAACAATTGATTTAAAAGCGACATAATCTCCTATTTTAGCAAGGTTATAAACACGAAATTGTAGTTAGATATAACAGATAATCCCGCAAAGCTGAAGCATCATATGTAATGGTACCAAATGCAGGCACACATTCATAATATGCATAGGCATACACTATTTTAAATTGCGTGTACTTTTTCTATCATACAGAATAGATACCGTAATCAAAACCCCGTCCAACCAAGACGTAAAAATTCCCCGCTATTTTCCTTAAATTTTGTTTCATGTAGGTATATAGGCATGTAGGTACGATATTTGGAAAATACATGAATGAAAAAATCAACAACGTATATGACCAACCCGTATTTTAGCTAGCCTAAACATTACATTATTTATTGTATAATAGGGTATGTTTTATTGTATTTTTTAATTGTATCAAGTGCTACTTCTACTTTCCAGAAAAAAATCTCACAATATATCTTTAAGAAACCTCGGTGCATACAGATCCCTAAGCAATTTCTTTTCAATCTTCACTGATAAAAGTCCCAAGGGCATAGGTTATTTTGTTATTCGATCTAGACTTAGAAAATGTAATTTATTGAATGTGAAACATCTGTAATGGATTTTCGAAGGAGTTTATTAAACCTTTAAAAGACAAAGTAATAAATTATTTCCGGTGTTTCACAAAAAATTGAGGTACTTATAAGTAACCAGCTTTCTGCCCGCGGCTTCGCCCGCTTTGTCTAAAACCTAATAAATTCTATGTATACTAAAAGCATCTTCTTGAATCACTCTATCTATTAAAAAAAACCGCTTGAAAATCTGTTGCGTAGTTTTACATAGGGCCAGAGAAAGCGACTTTCTTTTATACTATGAATGTAGTGATGGTGAAATACTTATATGTATGTTGGTACAGAATCAATCTTTGCATTATATTTCTAACTAATTTTAAGTCTCCGCAGTTTGAGATAAAACACAATAATCATAACATCCCTCCATTATTATAATACTATAAACATTAAACGCTACCACGCACATATAAAATTAATTTTATCTTCAAATAATGTCTACAACGTTATCATAACGGAGTTAGACTTCCGACAATATTCTCAACCATATAATTAGTGTTACGTGTAATTATAAAAACTTGTTATTACGTAAAACCACAGTTTTATAAAACGTAGGTACATACTATGTTACGGTATATGTGAAAATTCCGACATAATGACGTCGGGCCGGCGCGCAATTAAAATTTTTATTTGGACTGCATACTCTCTGTGTCGTTTAATCTTTTTTAACGATGATCGGGATATTAATTTTGTAATACGTTTCGCATTTGGCGGTTGAGAATTCGAGACACGTGGATAATGTTAGCGTATTCAGATGAAAATGAAACGGTGTAATAATATAGATTTTATAAATTGTTTGTTGAATTGAAGCTTTTTAAACTGTATACTCAAATTCTAGAATAAGATTAGGAGAATTGGTAGTTTCTTACATTAAACTGCTATTCATATTTGCATATAGGTACAGTTTTCAAAGATGACATGAACAAGTTTGGAATTTGATTAATTAGTAGTCTACTAAGGATTTCAAGTCGATTCATTGTGTTAATAAAATTCCATATATTAATAATAAATTTCGCAAAATCACATTAATAAGTGACGACTTCACAAACAATATAAATAATTAAATTTCGCACTCGGATACCAGCTATCGAAATATAATTTCTCTCAATGCAGCCATGTCAAGCGAACCGACCAATTATAACATGGGTTTCACCGAATACGAACATTCGGCCGAATATTCGGTAAAACTTTTACCGAACCGAATATTCGGTACACCCAGATACCTATATTTTGCATTAAGTTATTACCTTTTTTACCTTCCCTTAACAAAGCTTCAGTGACGACAAAATCAGAAAGCTACACTCTAAAATACTTACCTCATTACACTGTACTATACTGTACACTCAAATCATGATAAAACACGGGTCTTAACAGTAAAAACTTGAGTATCACTTTGCCGAATATAAGGTGATTCAGCCGAATATTCGGCCGAATATGAATATTCGGTAAAGCTGCCAAATATGCCGAATACCGAATATAAAACGAATATTCGGTCCATCTCTACCAATTATACCTTTAATTTGCGCTGCATGTCTTTTAATCCCCAGTTTGATATTTCTGTAAAACTGGACGCAATTATCCATTTCACATGTCGGAAATAATGGCACATGTTTCGTTAGTTATTAGTTCTACTTGCCCGTAAGGTATTTGGAAACAAAGATGGTTAAAATGGTAGTTTTTTCGTAATTAGGAGTATAGAAAAGACTGTACGTCGATGTCAAAAAATCTTTTAATTATCTACATAATACTTGAGATGCAGAGATTAGCTTTGATATTTCATCCTTCTTATCTGCCTTTACATAAGAACTTGTCACATTTTTTTAATATACTTATTAAAAATGCGATAGTATAGTGTAGAGATATTGTACTTTAGAAGTTACTGGTACTGTACTGGTACTGGAATTGGTTCTACAGTTTTTAGCCTGATAAGCCTTAAATTTTTGACTTAGATTTATATTAGGATTGCAGTTATTAATTATAACAAAATTAACATCTGGTACGAAATCTCAATCCGTTGTACATTAAACAATACATACCCCGTGCGGCGATCAGTATTCATCATGATTCATGCAGTAATTCCTAATTTTAGCAGCAATCAATAGTAGTTATGCACATCATGGCTTGCTTCGTTTCCACAATGCGTTGTGGTCGTATAACATGACAGAACACAGGGCCACAGTGAACTATGTGGTCCTTGAGACTCAATACCTGAGTGGTGTGTGATAAGCCATAACATTGCAATGTGGGTGTTTAAAGTGACCATAATGCTCTGTGAACTGGTAGTAGGTACATTAAATATTTCTGTTTTGGATATTGATATTTTTTTTACTAGCTCTTACGGCAAATGTTGCCTTTCTCCTATCAATTAGGGGTATGAAAAATACATGTTCGATTCTGACTTACCCAATATACCTACAAAATTTCACGAGAATCGATCAAGCCGTTTCCAAGAAGTTTAACTGCGATGTGTATATATACCTACACTTACCGGCACGGAATCTTGGCCACTTCAAATTTCTGCGAAAAGTTACACTATTTCTTTTCTACTACAAAATTCAATAAAAATTTAATCAAAACTAGATAATTTAATGTTTTTACAAACTTTTACTAATAATTGGAAGTTTATAATAAGTTCTAGAGCGCAGATATGAATTAAACAAGAATTTACGCTTTTTCTGTGAAATTTAAATGATTTCTTCAAAAATGCACAAAAATTAGGAAAAAGTTTTTACATAAAAAAATGAACCTTTTACTATTGGGTGTTTTCTTCTCTTGCCTTAAACACTGTTTGCATCCTTTCTGGCATACTCTAGAAGACATTTTTGATGTCTTCTTGAGCTATAGTGTTCCAAGCGGCCCCAGCTGTATTTCTAAGCTCATCTACCGTTTGTGCTGGGTTAGAATCGAACTTTATGTTTTTTTTAAGCATGTCCCAGATGTGTTCTATTGGATTAAGATCCGGGATACGAGCTGGCCACTCCAATTTTTCAATAATAACCTCTTGAAGGTACTCTTATACGCATCGTACGACACGCGGATGTGCGTTATAGTGTATTAGTAGCAAATTTTCTTCACTGATAAACCTGTAATAGGGCTGAACATGTTCCTGGAGAATTTCCTCGGTGTACCTGATCAAATTTAAGCCATTATCTACGATAACTAACTCCATGCGAGCATCGAAACTTATACCTCCCCATACCATTATTGACCCTCCATGAAAAATCGCCGTTTGAGTTGTGGTGATGGGTGAAAACCTCTCTTCTCGTATCCTCTATACTGACTCAAGGCTATCAGAAGCTCGTAAAGTGCCTTGGAACTAATCTATGAACACCACACGAGCGCACTGGCTGTGGGTCCAGTTTTCATGTTCTCGCCCAAAACGAAGACGTGCTTCTCTGTGATATCTGAGGAGTTCTGGACGGCGTGCTGGTCTGCAAACCTTCAAACTAACTTCCTTCATTAGTCTTCTCACTGATTGCTCACTCACATTTATTGTCCTGGTGTTTTGGAGCCGGTGGCGTATCTCAAAAACTGTCAGAAAGCCATTTCTGAGTATATCTTGAACGATAAAGCGGTATTCTCGAGCTTATGTGCACCTCACGCCTCCACTTCTTGGTCTGCACGTGTAGCTGCCAGTCTCCTGGTATCTTCTCCATGCATAGTTCATCGCTGAACGTGGTACGTACTGTACATTAGGTACTTTATGTTGCGGCAGTCATTGGTCTAACATTGTGATGGCCTGTGCAGGTTGTTCAGATGTTAGCGGCATTTTTTATTGTTTTTTATGGTCATTGACTACAGCACAACAATAACAATATCATAAAACGGCATAAACGATATCGAAAAAAGTTTAAAACGAACAATTCATAACTTCGGCTTAACCGCACAAATCACAAATTTCGACTATCTCTTAAAAAGTGGTAAAAGATTATTCTCAAAATTAATGATTTCTTAACATAAAATTAAAGAAGTAATATGTTAACATATCTGCATACAAAAAAATCGTGAAAAGCACTTCAAACTTTTTTTATCGGCAAATTTGTAAGTGGCCAAGATTCCGTGCCGGTGAGTGTATGTGTGTGTGTATATGTATATTAGATATGCTAGAGTTTGTATTTCGTTTACATCACACGATGTTATAATATGATTTTTGTGTATGGCGATATTCCATATATCGAGAGGAATATAAGCTACTTTTAAATTCTCTTTGACATCGCAGCGAAGCTGCGGGCAATTGCTACCTTTATTATATTTTCCTGTTATATTTTGCTTATGGTTGAGACTATATTATATTGATTGAATTGGTATTAATATTTGCGATACGAATGATTTCGTTTTTGTCGATACTGAATCGTGATAAACATAAATCTATTATTATAACTAAGTTGAATAGTTTTCTCAATAAAGAATTCTTGAATAACAATTTCTCCTATAAATGTTTTAACTTGCAATTGTTAATTATAATTATATAGAGAAATTATTACAGATTATTATAGTAATCTTACTTGCGTGTTTACGTTATTGTGTAATATGTATCACACGTGGCCCTTGGCCCAATGGAGGACATTTAACTATGCATGTGTCCCCGGGGACCGTCCCACTCTGATGCTAAGAGGATTGTGTTTAATTATTACCTGAGATAAACGGCTTGGTTAAATTACTGTGTGTACAATTACAAGTTTACATATGTGTGCATAAAATTAAAGCTAGCGTTTGCCCGCGGCTTTGTTCCTTTTCAATATGTTACACTACAAAATATAAAGTCATTCTTTGGTATGTTTTCGAATGCGGGACGCTAGATAAAAATACTTTTATCGATTCTAATACGAAATTTTAACCAAGAATAATCAGATTTTAATACAAAAGATGAAGAGATTACTTTCGCATATATTATAAGGTTAAAATCGTTTGATATTCGTTAGAGGTGCGTCTAGAATCTAGGCTACATAACAGTTTATTTTAACACAGGATAGCTAACGACCTAAAGCGTCGCTTCAAGATAAGCGATACAGCCTTACGATACTCGTAAAAAATATCCTACTAATATAAAAAGCTTGTAAGTTAGGTAGCATGTTAATAAGGTAATATAAACAAGCTAGATTGCAACTTTATTTAAAAGGTATTGTTTATTTGTGTTTATATAGATTAACCATCACAGTAGGTACGTATTACATTTTATACACTACCTTTACGATTTTAAAAATAACATTAACATTTCCATTTTGTGTTGAAAAATCACATTCGTATAGTTTTCAATAAACAAAATTCAATTCTACATTCAATGGAATTTTATTTTACAATATCAGACGGGATCATAGCATTAAACGTAAAAATTCATGACTGTGTTGCGATGCGAAGGAATTTCATATTACATAATATGTACCTATAGCAATTTGTACGTACTACAGACTATTTATAATGTACATTGTCTTGGTAAAAGTAGGTTTCGTTCTCGACTTTATAAGAATATTATTTTCATATATAAAACATACATTTAATATAGTATTTTTGTAAGATTAGTTCGAAATTATACTTCTTTTTCTAACTTTCCATTATTAAGAAAAAGGTGTAGGTAATAGCCAACTTAATGTTATATTAATATCTTATATCACTATACTAGCTGCTCCCCGCGGTTTCACCCGCGTGGCTCCACTTCTGTTGGTCATAGCGTGATGATATATAGCCTATAGCCTTCCTCGATAATGGGCTATCTAACACCGAAAGAATTTTTCAAATCGGACCAGTTGTTCCTGAGATTAGGGCGTCCAAACAAACAAACTCTTCAGCTTTATAATATTAAGTATAGATTACATGGAGAGACAAAAATAAATAATGAATATAGTTTAAAAACCTAAATAACACGCTTAAACTTATGAAATTATAGTATTGTCACCGATCCTTGATAAATGTACAAAGTTTGAATTAAATCTGTCCGTTTAAAGTTGGTCGAATTCGAGTCTAAAGGAATGGCTACTTAATATACAGGTGAAGCTAGTAAAAGGGTGTTAAAAATAGGAGAGGATGACCCATCACTGTGTATTAGATACTTACATAATAAAAATTGAACATTATTTATATGAGATATAATGTAAGTATATGGAATGTTTGTAAGACCTCTTACTGAAAACTGGCATAGCAACAGAAAATGTAACCATAACAAGGCTACACCCACACTCGAACACACATGTAAGGCACAGCCTACACTAAAACGTACACGCGTGTGCGCTGAGCCTTATATTAATATCCCGGTACATGTGACCGGAAATCTCCAGGGGTGGCGGACAAATATCGAAATTAACAAACAATACGCAATCATGTGCGACTGTCCGGTTGTTACAATGAGTTTTACCGACCTTCAAGAATGATAATCTTGTTTGTTGTGGTGTTTTTTTTGTGTTTGTATTGAGCCTTTGTATCGTAAATAGTTCAGGAGATTAAACGCTACTTTAATATTAGTAAAAACCTTAAACCTTATTAATGAAATCAATTCTTATACCGGCTACTCACCTACCTGCTGCAGAGGCAATTTTGGAATTGCACCCTTAATTGTAATGTAAAGGCAAGCTGGGGCAATTAAGAGAACAGAAAAATTGCTCCGATTGCCGTCCAACCGAAATTGTTCCAATATTGCCCCCGCGTACGTGAGTCCGCGAGTGAGATATACAGCTCATTGTTTATGTTAAATATTTTTTGATGTGAAACTCCTTTAGGCGTGTTGAGAGTAAAATTTCAAGGTCACGTCATGGCAATACCGTCACGTCATGGAGTAAGGCGACAATTTTGGTATCTTTGAATCTTGCAAAAGAAGTTTCACTTCTGACACGCTCGGCACACACGCTTTTATAAAT
This sequence comes from Colias nastes, assembly GCA_907164665.1. Taxonomy (NCBI): domain Eukaryota; kingdom Metazoa; phylum Arthropoda; class Insecta; order Lepidoptera; family Pieridae; genus Colias; species Colias nastes. The sequence goes on along the minus strand of CAJQZM010006736.1, from coordinate 2,594 downwards.
CGATTTCTTTTATTCTCTAGCATTATGCTAATATTTTTATTTGTAAGTAAAGTCTAACTTGTCTATATACGTGTAAAGCAAGGTCTCATTACATATAGTGTTTAAATTGGTCTAATTCAGTATTCGAGGTCAAAAACACAGTAATTAGTCACTTTCCGACACGGTAATGTACTAACATTAGGTTAATTAGCCGTTTCCGATCTAGTAACGGACAAACAAAACAAACATTTCATTTAATGTGTGCGTTATGTGTGGTACAATGTTTAAGCTGTTTATTTGTATCATTGTAGCTCAGAAACGATCGATCCATTGTGGATACCATTTTTTTTTCTTTATTGAAAGTCTTGTAAGCAGTTTTTATTTATATAAACTACTATATTCTATTATGTAAAAGATTTAACGGACACAATCAATTGCAAAAATTTTCATCCCCTATTTTCACCCTTCAGGTGTCGATCTTAGACAATTTTGGAAATTTCTTCGAAATCGGTGCTGTGGTTTTGTTAAATGTAACAAATAGACAAACTTTCGAATTTATAAAATTAATTCGGATTTATAATTTCAGGAAAATCGCTGAAAAATTTATTCATCTCTTCGTCTAAGTTCGAATGAATAATTAAATAATTATGACATTTAAGCGTTATGAGGGTTGCGGGTTCGAATCCCGTCTGTTAAAATTTAATATGTATGACATTGTTTGTTAGTGGTATGTTAATAATATGGTGAAAATAATATGTAATATTAATGTGGAGTAAATGAGGGTTGATATTAATTATGAATGCGTGAAGGGAAACGATGAACGGATTGTGATGAAATTTCTGGTTAATGTTGATGGCTGCATAATTTGTGATATTACGGTGCATTTACATCAAACGAACATAGATCTAGAGCTAGAGCAAGAGCATTCTTTCGTGATCTTTTAGTGTAAACGATAACTCGAATTCCGTGTTATTCAGTATTAGAACATTGCATAGAATCACTTCGAACGCACTAAGAACAACGAAAGAATGCTCTACGCCTGTTTACACTAAAATTTGACATAGTGGGGTTAGAATAAGCATTCATTCTCTCGTTTGATGTAAATGCACCGTATTGTGTATGTATGTTTGTCTCATACAGCTGTATCCATTGTGACGAAATTAATTATGAAAGTATAATAATTAATTACCGAATGTTTCTGACAATGCGTAAAATAATTAATAATATGAGATGTATTAAAGCTAAAATAGCTTGTATTTATCGAAAGCTTGTAATAAATGTGGGATTATCCCATTATCTTTATATATGAGCCTCTCGTTATTAACAATTTTTACTATTCAACATTACTAAAAGTTTTTACATGTAGGTAGATTAATTATACGATTATTTTGTGTTATACTTAGTGTGTCCCGTGGCGTTACTCGCAGTTAAAGAATTTGTTAATGACCTTGACTAACATATTTCTAGCTTATTATCTTAGGACTAAGTGAATTATTATTATAAAATTTTAAGCTGTCTTGCAAAATTGGTCGAAATAGGTTCAGCCGTTTAAGTGTGTTAAACTGAAAACTGACACACAGAACTAGGCAACAATTTGCTTTTTTTCTGCTTAAAACTAATAATAATGAATTTGTATTTATACATATTGTGTAGATAATGTGTTATCCATACTATAATATTATAAATGCGAAAGTAACTCTGTCTGTCTGTCTGTTACTCAATCACGCCTTAACTACTGAACCAATTTGCATGAAATTTGGTATAGAGATATTTTGATACCCGAGAAATGACATAGGCTACTTTTTACCCCGGGAAATAGGATAGGTTTTATCCCGGAAATCCCACGGGAACGGGAACTATGCGGGTTTTTTTTTGACTGCGCGGGCAAAGCTGCGGGCGGAAAGCTAGTATGAAATAAGTAATAAAATACAACATTATAAGGTTTATTACGAACAGACAATTAAAACCAATTAGTATGTATGGATGGACTCGCACACGATCGCGGTCAGCGAATATAATATTTCAATATACTTACTTAATTGTTTTATTATTACTCGTAGGCTTTATTATACTATAATTATTTATTTACAACTGGATCTGTTAAAAGCAGTGTATACCCATATTAATTATTTAATATAAAGTAAATTAAATGATAACTTTATTTTTCGGTGCCAAGTCTACTGTTTTAATTATAATACAAAGAAAGAAAGAAACATTTATTTATCAAGAACAGCACATCACACACACACACATAGACATAAAACAACCTACCTTACAACATAATACCGTAAAAGTTAAATAGGAAAACACCACAACAAGAAATAGCAACAACAATAGAGGTAACCACTTAAATTAATAACATAAAAAAAACGTACAAAAAAAAAATAAAATGATAACTATTTTTATTAAGGTGTGTCATACGACTCTGACAAAAAGGAGACAGCTCAGCATATGCTGCAACGTCCAGGAACATTGGCAGCGCTGTTTTTCAGTGCCCCCTTTATAATTAAGGTTATACAGAAATACAAACTTATTAATTTTGTATTCCTGTGACCTCGATTCTTTTCTTAAGTACACTAAATGTAACTTCTTTAGATTTCTTTTTAATTTGTAGA
>CAJQZM010006735.1:0-12223 GCA_907164665.1 Colias nastes | reverse complement strand
CTTGACCTCATCCGGTCGGGGGCTGATTGGTAAGTTAACGTATAACGTGATCTTATGGTTTTTTACGCTACTTGATCCCTGCTTATGGTGACAGGATTTTTTAGTAATTCAACTTAATTGAATGCTCAAAGACGGAATAAATAATATGATTATTTATATGTGCATTTTTATTTGTAGATGTAGACGGTGATGACTCAGGATCTCTAGATGGCGAACAGCCAAAGTTTAGACGAAATCGAACCACATTTAGCCCAGATCAATTAGAAGAACTTGAAAAGGAATTCGAAAAGTCGCATTATCCATGTGTCTCAACGAGGGAACGATTAGCTTCCAAGACATCGTTATCGGAAGCCCGAGTTCAGGTAAATATTTTGAACAAATACAAATCCTTCACATATTTATCGCATACCTATAACTTAGTCATCCAGCTTTAATGATGGCGTGAAAATATCTATTACTTAATCATTATGTCGCGTATTGACGCGCAAAAGCATTGGCTTTTATATAACGTCTATTAGCATTCATGAATATTTGATAATAGAGTGAGAACCAAATACTAATCTCGTTTATTTACCGTTACTGACAGGTTTGGTTTTCCAACAGACGAGCCAAGTGGAGGCGCCACCAGCGCATGAACCTACTCAAGCGCGGTGGCGGGTCCCCCTCGCACCGCCTCCCCCATTCACCCTCCCGTTCCCGATCGCGGTCTTTATCCCCAACGCGCATGGCCTACCACGCTCCGCAAATGGGTGGAGAGAACAGCGCCTTTAAAGCGCTCGCCCACCAAGATACCAACGCCCTGAAGGCTCTATCCCAACACGCTCAATTCGAAACGAACGCGCTGAAAGCGCTGTCGCAACAGGCGTTCGACGGTAGCGCATTTAAACCCCATTCCACATTGGAAAATAGCGCGTTTAAAGCGCTCGTACCGAATTCGGCGGCGGCGGCATTACTGGCGGCGCAATCGATACAATTAGCCCGCGGATATGAATCCCATTCGGATTCAGACGAGGAAATAAATGTACACGATGAGAGCGAAGACGAGAGCGAGAAACAAAAAAATAAGACTAGATCCAGATCGCCGAGCCCTTGTCGTCAACGATCGATGACCTCTAACGATTTGCCTCTACAGTTAACGAAACATGATCGTTGATAGCATTATTTTGTTAATAAAATTATTTATTTTCCGATAGTATAATTATTATGCAAATTCAAATCCTAGAGTGTTACTACTCCTGTTAGATTGTAAATTTATGTAAATATTGCGATAGTCGATTACTGTAAAGAGATGGATCAAATAAATTTAAGTCTGCACAAATAATGTTCTGTATCTAATTTAGAAGATATTACCAGAATTGTTGTCAAAATGTCAGTTTTTGAAGAGAATAAAAATGCTTCATGCAAATACTATTGATTACAAAATTGATGTGAACAATATATAGGTATTAAAATTAGTTGAGAAACCAATGATTAATGTTTTAAAAGATTGTTAATTGATGTAAAATATTTAATCGTGTAGGTATCTACCTATCTGATGTTTAACTTTTCTTCGTCAATGATTACTGAAAATAATACTTCATACATATCATATTATTATTTAGTTTATCTACAATAGTTGTTACTGATGTTTTATTTTATAACTGCGGTTTTTGATGAAATAGTAAGAAATAAATTGTAAATATTGTTACATTCTCAGAACTGTAAACTATTTATTGAATAGATAATTATATTTTAATGTAAATAAAATGTAGGAATAATTTAAAAGGGTACCTATTAAAATATTTGAATAAATTTTAATGAACATGATCTTTTTAATTACTACATCCCGATATTTTATTCCCTAAAACATTCTTATGGAATTAATGATACACAAGTGATTGCAATCAAATTTAATTACACACGTTGATTTTTCAATTATGGCTGTCTCTGAAATTAAATTAAAATTCTGATATTTATTTAGTACAGACAATATAATGACATCCACAGCATATTCTGTACTGTCGATCTATTACAATTTATTACAATTACCTATGTACCTAATACAATACACGATAAAATTATGATTCACGTAAACTAATTTTACCTTGTAGTCTGTAGATACCTAGTAACTATTTTATTCGTGCTAAAATAGAGCATAGAGCCTAGAGACTAATTTTCTTTTTATTATACAGAATTACTCGTTATACATTCTAGCATAAAGAGTATGTTATGTGTGATGGTCGATAATATATAATACACTCACAGGTATATAATCGCTCAATTATGTAGGCCAATCGTGTTAAAATTCTTCTACGGATTATTACCTTTAAAATACTAACTACAGATACACTGTAATAACAATATAAATGGAAATCTAGAGAGATTTCTTTACATCATCACAACGAAATAAATCTCAATGTACATACAATATCTTACAGGTAATAATGCATGCGTAAAGGCATTACATAATATTAAGAGAAGAGTAAATCTGCTAAACGATTACATGCGATTGCAGTTCGACGTGTTCCTGAAAGCCTACAGATGCTAAACTAAAAACTCTGATGTCACATGTCGCATATTTAGTTTGTTCAATGCAGTGCAATTTACTATTTTGGATAATAAAGAATGACAATTCAAAAGTAACGAGATTAAAAATGTAGGTACATCGTACATATCATTGTTAGTTATTTTAATACCTAAAGACAGTTTATATGATATAATTTATAGTTATAAGGTACAAGTGGGCACTGCTAAAAGATAATTGATAACATACCTACTTCTAGATTACACTATAAGAATAATCACAAATTAATGCGATATAACTGATTAACTGTAGCAGGTACAATTCAAATAAATTGAATTGTACCTGCTACGATAAAAGATCGACAATTTTCAATTTGTCCGATGTCTAAATGTCGTAATATTGTGATTAAATTGTATTTACTTACAGTAAATTACCTGTAATGGTTTATTATGACTAAAACAGACGATACAACTATTTTGCATATACTTACTACAACGATTTCAATGTTTAACAATTTTTTTTATTTGATTATAATATGGTATACGGATATAGAGAATTAGATATTCACCTTCCTTCGCTAGTGTAAATCGTTACAAATATAGGTAATCAAAATTAAAATAAAACCCTACAAACTACATTTTCATATAATACCTATGCATCTGTTTGCATACAAAGTCAGTGCACGTTACAAAGAGGATATGATAAATTAATGTAATCCCGGCAATTACTGGCTTTACATCCTTACAATACACATCATAATTCACAGCTTTAACAATCGAATCATGCAAGACAATTACCGTTTTTCCCCTTTCTTATTGGATAAGGTCCCGAATTGTTTCCCGGATATCGACAATCAGGCCGGTGAAAGCCGATCATAATCGGAGCAAAAACTACTTCGACCGATTGTCATTAATGTGAATTTTACGGTATCATTTATTAATTGAATAAGAGATTTTCTAATAGTCATCGGAGCATCACAATTTGAAAATTTATTTATAATGAACCCTTCGTTATATGTGATTTGGTAACATATTCATCAAATTGTTTTTCTGAGCAGGTAATACCTATAATAATTATAGGTGTCTAACATAAAATAATGATAAAGATTACATATAATGTACAGAGTAAAAATATTATAAGAAGAAATATAAAGTGTTGTTTATTTATTGTTCAGAGGTCAAAATAAAATTATAGCGAATCCTTACGATTAGCTCACTAATTGTTTTAGGATTACTCGTTTATTTTATTTTATGACTGGTTTACCATTCTGGATTATAAATTAATTACAAACTACCTATAGGAAAAAATATATGTTTTTGTACTTACGTAATTTCACACAGTAATTTAATCCATGGTGCAACTATATCCATGGTAAGAATGAAAGTCAATGTTTGCGTATTAACAAATTCATATTTATAACGTTACAAATTGAATTTTATATTGTTAAGGCATGTTCGTGAAATAATACATTTAAATTAATGGTAAATGGATAGTATCATTAACAAATTGCCGATGGTGAGAAGTGTATTGCAATCTTCTCTTGGATGTTGCGGACTTATTCTGTGACACAAAATCGTATTTATAAGTTATTGGAAGCTTTTAAGGATTATCTTCTTTTTTAGATAACTTGCCCTTTATAGTGTATCAAAATGCGAAAGAACATAACGTCATATTCAGTGTGGTACATAAATATATAACTTTTGACGTATGGTTGGAGAGCAATATTGCAACATTCATTAACACTTATAAACCAGTAGCTTTCCTGCCTATTGCTACGTTGCAGTTATAACATAAACGGACAGGTTATTTTAAAAACTTATTACGACGGGAATAAACAAACACGCAATCACTTAAAATTTATTGATAAATTTAAAAATAGAATGTTTCTAGAGCATAAATCTAAAGTGTCAGTCAGCAGTCGCCCAAATGTCACATAAAAGTCGACAGCAACACGTAGAGGGCGTACGGTCAGAATAGTGGTGCGCGGAGATAAAGTTGTAGCGTCGTGATAGTCGCGGAGTGTGGATGCATGTACGCGCGCCGAACCAATAACAATAAATTTTGTGCGTCGTTTGAAGCGCCGAGACAACCCTGCGAACGCCTATGTCCAGCCGATCTTAACATACAAATTGTAATACCGAGAAAGATAGGACGACATCTACTTTAATCGTGGAGCCATTCTTTTAATCTTCCCAAGGTCCGTGCGACTGTATTGCAACGCGATTATAGAATAAATGCGTTTAGAGATGACAATTTGAGGCTAGTTAGTTTCCAATAAGAAAATTCTAACCATTTCTTCAAATAAACAATAAAATATAACGTTTTCTTTTCTTTTAACACGTTAGCTGCGAAACAGGGCTTGAAACACCCTGTCCGTGTCTCGTCGTTATAGCGGTAGTAAAAAACTTAAACTTCTCTGTCGTGCGGGAGGCATAACTTCCATCTGGTTCAGTGTAGGAAAGTGATAACTATATATCTGAGATGTGCTATTGATTCCTAGTTCAATGGTATACCGACCTTAATACCGGGTTTCTTAGACCTCGTGCCGCACTGAACAAATAAAAATTCTAACACAGTGCGGAACGAGGTTGCGAACACCTCGTAACCTGCGCACCTCGTACCGCACCCTAAGCTAGCTTCACGCGGTTAGTGTTGTGCAACGCATTCGAGACTATTTGTGGAACAACTTATTGAAGCTTTTACAAAGAAGGACTTGGATGTGGATACAGGTAATTTTCAAACATCCTAACTACTCGTTATAATAAATATCGTTAATAGAAACGTGAATGTGACATGTTGAGTAACTTTCTTCAAATAGGTTGATAATCATGATTACTATTAGTGTGTTTGTTCATTGAATCAACTAGCGGCAAATCCAAAACACCCGGCAATCGGTGTATGGCTCATCAAAATTTAACTCTTGCCCAAGTCAACCCCACTCTTCCCTACTCTAACCAACTTAACACAACTCTTCTCTACTCTAACCAACTTAACACAACTCTTCTCTACTCTAACCAACTTTACCCAACTTTACCCGAGTCTATCTAACTCTTACCCTAATTTACTCAGCTCGACCTTACTTTTCAGAACCCACTACAAACAAGGCACATCATCTCGAAAAGGGATCAAAGAAGAGGAGATGTGTAGGATGTTACGAAAAACTCCGCACCTTCTTAACAAGTCGTGAGGCCGACAAAAAAGTAAAGAAAATTCTCACAGAATGCACTGATTGCAAAAAATATTATTGTTTGGCCTGTTTAATGAAAAACATCCATAAGTTTGATAAATAAATACAATTAAATAAAATCGATATTTCTTTTCCCATCACTAAATTATGTGAAAAACTGCTATTGTTCAGTGCGGTATGGGGTACATCAGACCCCACATTTTATTTTACCCATAGAATCTAAACTAACTAATCTAACCACGGGCGGCGGTAGATTTAGGTTAATGAACTCATTGTTAATAATAATCACGACAAAAGCCGCACACTTTGTCTTATTTGGCGCCAAAAAAAGGATTTTGGTCTCCTACGGGCGGTGGGGTTTAATATGCCTCGTGCCGCCACAATCTCTGGTATAGGACAAGGTTTAAAACGACCCGTAACGCAGTAATGGAAAGTACAGATATATCTGTGCCGCAGCTAACGTGTTATGGAGTTTAATTGTAGTCTCTATTGCTCGAGCGCGTTATTCAAATAACTTGAATGTTGTTATGCATGCGTAATAGATATCTACATCTGATATAAACATCTAATAAATTACGTCGGTATATCATAAAAATTATTTAATGTAAAAAACATAAGCCCCTCTTCGATTAAATTAAGCTAGAAACTGTAGCGCTACTGCATAAAACTGTTTATAATTTAAAGAGGTACGACATTTTATATTGCTAAAATGTTAATTCAGAGTGTAGTCGTGTTTGTTATGCTCATCGCCAGCAAGCTCCTTATTTTACTTATTTTTTTGACGCGTCCCTTAACGAAACACTAAAACATGTGACATCATTGGCATATAAAGTTCACATATTATTCGCATGCAAATTGCTTGACCATTCACAATATGACTTGTTTAATATACTCGCGTCGGACAACTTACTAAAGAAGGCTAATGTTATGATTAAATTTACCATTTATTGGTGCAGGAAGATTGCTTTGTTCGATGTTTCTGTCAATTTATATTATGTCTTCCAGTTCCATGTCACGCGTAAAACGTGTGTTTTATATGAGGCTATTATTTTTAATAGGAGAATTTACTTAATGACTAGTCTTTATATAGTTTTATGGTAACCATCCATTCTGTGTATAATTAACGTGAAAGTTAATAAGAATTTTAGGCTGTAAGTGTGTCATTTACACCTACGTTACTCAATATTTGGTTGTACTTTGTAGATAGAGCTCGATAAAAATATTAAATCTACTCTACATACAAAAAGCTCATTTAAAGTAAATTGCAACTAGTTTTGGATGAAATTCAAATCAATTTCCAAACTATTAACATTTGTATCTGCATAATAATTGAAACATCATACAGAAAAAGTGAATAATATATTTGTTGCGTCCCGTCCCGCGATAATTTAAAATTTATTGTCTCACCGTATAAGTGAGGTACAGATAATATCGTAGGTAGTTTCATAAAACCATGAGCAGATCCGAAATGTAAGCACATTAAGTTATCGTTCAAATTATCTCCATCTGTGTTACAATATTTATTAGTATCTCACTTCGGGACCGGGGACGGCTCGGTGATTGTGAGCAGAGTGTTCTCTCCCAATTAGGTGGTTATTGACGTTTTACTGTTATCAGGTAAATCTCGAAACGATGGCCCTTATTCGTAGTATCTTTAAATTACTCAGATAAAACCGTGAACTCGCATTTGTATGGCATTAATTAGGCTGAAACGTTTATTTTGAGCACATTTTATTTTTAATCACTTTTTATATACGCGTGTAATTACCGTTGATAAAAATATCATCAAGTGCAGTGATTATAAATTTTAGTTTGTTTGATAATTTCATATTAAAACAAACTAATTACGTGCTAAGTAGCTTTAAAAATTAATGTAAGATTGTATTAATTTGTTTAAAACGTGTAAGTACTTCCATTATATTAAAGTTTATAATATCATAAAAGAGTTGTTATAATAGTAGGGGAGCCCATAATGCTAAATGTGGATTTACTCGAGCGTCACGGGAACCTATTAGAATTGGTAGATTAGACCATAGCGAGAAAAAAAGGTCGTATAATGTTTTCATTTTTAGCGGTGGGGAAGGGTTTTTTTATTTTTTTTTAATTTAAAAAAGAAAAAAATTGGCTTGGAAATACTCAAGCGCGTTAGATATTGATATTTTACATGCTCCAGGACGTCACTGAAATAAAATATACATTAATCTGAATATTTAAGTGGCGATTTAATCGCTATGAAGAAAGGGTAAAAAATTAAAGTAATATTATTCGAGCGAGTCAGATTAATATATGGGGGGGTTAATTACAATACAAGAAGTCCCCATTTCGCTAATCTGACGATTCGAGCTCAACCTTAGGGAATTATGGATTTTTCAAATTTTGATCCTGAGCGCCTGAGCGCACCCACCAACCATAACTGCTCATATTGACTAGAGGTACTAATGAATAGCTAAGGTACCTTCACTTATAGTAATCTGACGCGCTCGAGTAAATCCCAAAATCCCCTCTTGGGCTCCCCTACTATAAAATAAGTTCCATTGTATTTTATGATTGGATACTATGATTCCGTAATAAAATATGTTTTCTTGTGAATTCCAGCCATATTTAAACATATCCATTAAGTTCATAATACATGGTACAGTACTGTGAAAGTAATTTATTACACAAAAGACAACTATACATTATAATCTGTTACAAATATTACCATTATAGTCAAGTGTGTACAGTTCACGAATAAGACGTAAATTAATACGTTAACTATATACACGACAATCCAGAGGTCAGGCGACATTTATCCCTAAAAGGGAAGCTGTTAATAGAGTCATTCAACGTTACAGGCCGAATTATCTACAAAGAGAGAAGTCGGTTCGGTATCGGTCGGATATATAAATTTATTTGGTGGTTGTCGAGGCGACACGGGCGCCCGCGCCTCTATCTCGCCGCGTAATCTTGAACATTGGCGTTAAAGAATTTAAATTATACGCCGATACAAATGAACAGGCGACCTCGACTTATTTATTGCCTTAATCCAAATTATATTGACTAGGTTTTCGGATTTCGAGAAATTGTCACGTTATTTGTACTATTATGTCGATACCGATTGAAGTCTATTAGTTCTTTATCATCTTAAAATATACGCTTCTTTGGATCGTCGACCAAATGAGTTTCTTTATAGTTACAAAAACGTATTAACAAGATGGGGACGTGAAGCCTCAGCCGTTTACTTTTACATCATGGATAGTGTCTAAACTACTATGTATAGAAGATTTTGTAATCTATATTACTAATTAAGATGCGACGATTTCATACAGGCTTCGATACGATGTGCCCGCGGATACCATTACTTAATGTGTCTTATAGCATAATTTCTTTGATATATTTCTCGCCTCGAGAGATTGTTATTTAGTAGTTAGATAGGTATTAAGATAATTGATTTCAATGGATAAATCTTTTTTTTAAACATCTTGATAGTTAATGTAATACGTAAATACAAAGGAAAAATATAATTTATTAACAATAATAACATAATAACCGTAGACTATAATATTTAATTTTCAATTAACAAAACGTTTTTGCACAAAAAATTCAAACTGAAAGTTGAATACGTAATTTTCGTTTCTCTTCTAAAATTCTTTTCAGATCGCTTATTTCCTTCGACGTTGAAGTGGTAACCTGATGATTGGAATTCTTTTTACCTTTACGAACTACTTCACGTTCACTCATAAATTTCTTTATATCTTCTTTGGTTTCGATCAGGCCATTTTTTGCAGCTAATTTATCATCTTTTATCTGCTTTCTTTTCTTGTCAAGTTCTTCTTTTAAACAAATTTTCATAGAACTTAATCTTTCTTGTAATTCGGCCATAGACATTTCACAGAGCAAACCTAGACCAGATGATTCAGTTAAATCAATGATTTTAGGTACTTTCGCTTTTTTGGCAATGGCTGATAAAATTTTAATTTCTTTTATCATATTTATTTTTCTCTCTAATTCCTCTTGTTTTACTTTTATGGCATTAGCAATCATTTCCTCGCTTTCCTTCTTTAGTTTTTCTGCCATTTCCTTTTTTCGTAACGTTGCATTATTTTTGGCTTCTAATAAATTTAATTCAATAAGGGAAAGTTTTTCTACTTGTTTTTTATTTTTTTCCATTTCTTGTTTCCTCCACATTTCAATTTCCTCATCCCAAAGCTGTTTTTCTTTTATAAAGTCTTCGTATTTTTTCTTATTTTCATCTTTTAATTTCTTTTTAGCAATAAGCGCTTCCTCATAAGAAATCTGACCCATTAAATGTTTCCTTTCTATATCTAAAAGTCGCTCTCTTTCCTTTTCTTGCCGATCAAAATCCTGCAATTGTTCAATTTTATGGACGTTTCTACAATTAGATATTATATCTTGTAACCACTCAACTTCCTCGTTTTGCGTTTGTTGGATCCTTTTGTTCAACCTTTTAACAGTTGCTACTGTTTCTTTGATTTCAGGTGCAGAATTTTGTGTAACAATTTTTTTATTTGTGTCTGGTAATGTTTTCTTATAATCAGTTTCCAATTCATTTTTAATGTTTGAAATTTTTTGGTAGTATTTTTCAGATTTCCCTCGGGCAAAGTGAAAATCATTTGTTTTTACTGTATTCAATAGCTGGGTAGCCTTTTGTTTATGTTTATCGTGTAAAGCTTTTAATTTTTTATCAATAATATTTTTGGCTAACATTTTATTTCCTTTCTTCTGTAAAGAATTGGGAGGAGTTTCGGGTGTTGGAGATGAACCTGGAGCCGCGCAGTGATCTTGATGCCCTTTTCTTTTCAATACATTTGGCTGTATCGGCACAGTTAATGGCTTTGCTTTTCTTCGCTCAATTCTTTTCAAGTATTCAGCATAATTATGTGCCATTTCACTTATGTAAGGCTGCCAGTTAAATAAAGGGCTAATTATTTTGTCAGTTATGAAATTTGTGTCATAGCTACTTTGTGCTACTTGTGATACGTATGTCAACACTTCATTGTTGCTCAAAAAATTTGTGAATGTACTTAACAATGGTTTACTTAAATTGAAGAGACACTTGTATAAATATGACATATCGGTTGGCGTAATTTGAAATGTAATGGCGTGAAAAATAATTATGAAATAGTCTAGATCTTCTTCCGTAAGTTCATCAGACATATGAGCGGCGATTTCTTTCAAAAATTCACCATGTTTTTGTATGCCTAAAAATGCTTCCGCTATCCAAGATAGCTTAGTATCTTGTATATTTTCAGGACACTTCTCGATATATGTTTTCATGTATTCGTATGGAGATACTTCAGTGCTTGCTCCATAGTCCATTATTATATTTCTCAACACCTTTACATTACTTGATGTATAATAGTATACCATAATATAAGAGTTTGTTGTGGTTGATAATTTTACATAGAAAATTATAGGCTGACATAAAAATATACGAATGAGACATTAAGATGAAACTTACGTAATTTAGTTGACAGTTGAAACATTTTATTTTAGTCAGCCAGTATTGAAATGGTATTTTAATTTTATATTGTATCTACTTTTTGTAATTTTTCTGTAAAACATCTTTTCACCATTTATCTTTTCTTATAGTTTTTATCTTATTTATATTATAACAATCCAACGCTGGCAATAATATTAGAAATAGTATGTACTATTTTGATTATAGTTTAATTTCAAATAGGTATCAATTTAAAATTATAAATAATTATAAATATAAATTCACTCATATAACTTCAATGCCATTGATTTTATGCATGATAAAATGCACTTACAAGTAAAATCAACAAACTATGTTCTTATCTGCCTAGAATATTTCACAGATGATAAAATAGCCATAACTTTTGAAAAACGTCTAATACCATATACCTAATGTAGTTACTATACTTACTCCCACGAGGTAATTATGAACATCCCGGCTATCGTTCAACAATCTCGAAGTGAAATACCTATTTAAGAAATAGAAACCAAGAATAATTTACCAGTCAATCTTAATAATATGAAGTTCCCTTGTACCGCGTTGCTGGGAGTATTTAATTAGGTAGCCAGTCTGTTTTCGCCGAGCCTGTCATTAATTAATCACGCGGACGCAAAGCTATTTATTCGACAGTTCGACACCTCAAGTAGGCTCCGTTCGATGAGCACAAAATGCAAGTCACAGGAGACCTCTTAAAATATAATAATCGTGTTAAAGACAACCATAAAGACCATATTCGATTAGAGGAATTTTAAACAGGTTCCTGTCTTGTTATCTTCACGCTATTGTCAGTCGGTAACTTACATGTCATGTCCGATCTTTGCATTTTCATTCTCTTTATAATTACTCTCGCTTCGTTTTGTCGGTAACTACTAACTGATGGGCGCTTTATACTTGCGTATTACACAAAGTGTTCTTGGACTAAGCACTCATATTGTCATGTATCTGTCTATATGCATTTTATTTTAATTATTATCGATATGAAATGGCAGAGATTGGATTAATTGCATTTTTTTTTGTGCCAATTTTCCTCCCTGAGACATGAATTTATTTTTTG
>CAJQZM010006734.1:0-11433 GCA_907164665.1 Colias nastes | reverse complement strand
AAAAATACTAGCTTTCGTCCAGCGCAATTTTGTATTAGGACTCTTAACATTTTTTGATAATGAAATGGTTACGGGAAAAATCCAATACGATTATTGGTATTATACAATTGAACATTATCACTTCTGATGAATCTACATCTCTTCTTGGAAATAATAAAAGTATTGAAAATATATCTTGAAATTAAAAATACCACTAAAATAAAATAAATAACAATCAATACTAAACAATTTATCGCACAAAACATTTAAATCGCCGATCGATATTCATACACAACACACCCGCCCATATAACTAGTAATAGTAAATGACACAAAGAACGCTGCCTCCACTAGCATTCGAGGCAGCCTCGTGATATAGCCAAGGGCTGCAATTAGCCTTGCAACAACAAACGCTCTGAGTAACATTATAGCCGTGTTTTCATCTGGCGACGTCGTCACGTATAACGCAGCTACCAACCAGAAGGGAGTCAAGTTCTTCAAATCACTTATATTCGCTCGTTGTACCTTCTCTGGGTGACATACAATGGATGCTAAAGGCGCTAATGCCAGCAGTTTTAGAGCTAGTATCGCAGAATAAAAAAAGTAACTTTGCATCAGATCCGAACTTGTTCCAGAACCTTTCATTGTACACGGAAAATTTCGTTTTTCTATGATACTTTGATATATATATCAATGCGTCTAACATGACATTGATAAAATATGATGGATGTGTTTGTCTCGGTTTGAAAAAGCATCGATTATAGAGTACACGAAGATCACAGAGTGATTGGTATTATTTGTGGTATTATTGTGCCAGTTGTATGCATCTTAATAGATAGGGAGGCGAATAGGGGAATTTTCAGTAATACTCGAGCGTGGCAGTTTAAGATATGAGAGATACCTTAGACCTAATAGAACAACCTTGTTAACTATTTAGCTCTATATGTAGTGACGCGCGCCTAGGATATACGATCAGATTAGTAAAAAAAATCGATAGTCTGAAATACTCGAGCGCGTCAGATTAAGATATTGGGGGTTGATTTTAGTGTTTTAAGACTAAATTTAACTAATCTGACGATAAGTCCTTGACGCCGCCGAGTTATAGGGTCGCGAACTTGTAAAAAAAAAAACGTTAATCCGGCATTCTCGAGCGCGATTTTTTTTATTTTTATTTTGAAGAATATAATCTAAAACTTACTAAAAATACAAAATCTGCCGGTTTCCGCATGACCGGAAGTCTGGAGGAGCCATTTCGTCTTCCGAAAAACGCGTTGCAGTATATAAGTCGCGAACTTTACTTTTTCCAAAAAAAAAGTTTAAATAAACAAAAAAGGTAATTTTATTGTACAAAAAAAGGTCTCTTTTCATTTTTGTCCAAAGTTAAAACTTTTTGACTTGAAGCATCATAAAAACTCAAGCTCCCGGTTTTTTGAGTATATCTCGAAAACTGAGGGTGTTAAGAAAAATTGATATGAAATAACGATGATTAAAAAAAAGAAAGCCAAAAACCTTTTTTGGTCAGATTAAGAGAACCCACCAACATTTTTGTCAGATTAAGAAAATATGCTTTCAGGATACCGAGATAAACCTCCCCTATGAAAATCTGACGCACTCGAGTATTTCAAAAGGACTTTATTTTTTTGCATTTTCAAAAATTCATCGTAACTTATCGTCACGCCGGAATCGTCAGTTTTTTTAAGGGGAGCTTCCTTGGGGCCTACTTAACACCCCTTCCGAAAATGTCGGTCGCGTCGCTCGAGTAAATTATTTTTTTGTGCATTTTTGACGAATTTATATGCCTAGCCCCACCACGCAAACCGGCAGATTAGTATACCGTTGTTATCAGAGGCACTTGGGGCATACGTAGTATGAATATCTGACGCGCTCGAGAATGCCCAAGTAACTGTTTTTTTTTTAACATTTTTGAAAATCCGTACGCGCCAAACCCACCGCTAAAATGGTTTTTACCATAGAAGCTTTTCTTTTCGAAATTATTTTATCTTTCGATTTTGATAAGTCTCGACGGCGCCGTTGAATTACGCCATTTAGCTACCTCGCCTCCCTATCTATAAAAAGATCTTAAAACAGGCATATTCACCATATTCTATAAACATTACAAAAATAATTTAAAGGAATTAAATACAAAATCCAATAAAGAAAAGAAAAAATTTTTTTTCTGGTGGTCTTTATCGAATGTATATAAAGTGAATAAAAAATACCTAAATTACTCTACTTACTAAACAAATCAAGATAGAAGTTGGAAGGTCTAAACGAGCTCCAAATAAAAAAGTAATAGGGATTATAATATGGGGAATTAAGTTTTCAATAGCATTTAATTTTGTAGAGCTTCTCCGCCTTCTCTGCTGAATGCAGTCTGACTGCTCAATCCGGTTCACTGATACTTGATGAACGGTTCCTTTATTTTTTTCGTAGACTCAGTGATTTGAAACCGAAATGAAAATTTAAAGGTTTCTTTCTTTGTTTGTTGTTGATATTGTATTTTCGCATAAAAGCGCATAGAAACTTATCTTTTTTATTAGCAGGTTCATGTTGTTGTGGGTTTTATTATATTCGTCATATTTTTTGTGTAGTTTTAGATGAAGTTAAATACTATTGGCTACTTTGTTATGCTATTCTTTGAACAGTGTATTTTAATTAATACATTAAAAACAGAAAAAAATTGGCATAATTTTGCGATACATCTAAATATTATTAAGTTCTGGTGAAGCGGAAATAACATTAAATAGAATACAAACTGACCCAAATTTATAGAAGTTGACTCATTGTTACATCAAAGGAGAAAAAGTTGGCGGTCATTTTCAAAGCAATTTCCTTCATAATGAAGATATTTTAGCTTCTCCAAAAAACAAGTTGCCTAAGTTGTTTTGCAAGGCAAATCGGGCTTTTCGCGATGCTGAGCCACGAAACTTCTAAACGAAATCATAATTGAGTTGTTATAAAAATACTCCTTTATACTTATGAAAGATTACCTTGAAATTCATTTTCAGGTGCCGCAAACCTTATTTAATGAGCTGCGAAAACGTGCGCAATTTGTTTTTTGTTATGAAATTTACTGATGAATTATATAGTTGGTATATTTAATTTGTAAGCTTATTGTGAATCATTTAAGTAAGTACCTCTACATTTTTTCAATCAGATAAATTTTAGCTCAATATTATAGTGTAGGTTACAGATTCAATTCCTGGTTGCCTGAGAAAAATTCAACATGGCGAAAAAGAAAATTAATTGTGTAGGTACCTACCAATAAAGTAATATTCAGTTCATTATACTTTAGGACATATTATAATGCGAATAAAAACTTATTTTAATTTAGCAATTAGGTATTTGATATTTTTCATTAAAACCATTACATTATTATGATTTGTGCAGGGTATACATTGGATAAACCAGCACTAAATACAGGGATTATCTAGTTTCGAAGGCACCTTCAATATGTAAACGTAAGTCGGAACTCGGAGCCTGCGAGATGACGGCGACAGGGACGTAGACAAATGGGGCATAATACAAGTCACCCTGTCCATTCTCCAGTTATATTTCACGAAGCAAACCCTCACGCCTCTCCTTGATTGCAACAAAACAAAATGGCCTGTGAAAATTTATGTCTGCACGCTCTACAGCGTTTGCTGGAATTTCATTTTAGTTTTAGTTAAACTGTATGCTCATAACAAGTTACATCGCGGTATTTTGATGAAATTTTTGAACTATAAATTGTGAGCAATGCTCTATCAATGCTAAATAAGTATGTATACTTGAGCTGTAGCCCTTGATATTAAATTGAAGTCTGTTAAAAAACGTTATAAGAGAATTTATACGAGATTTCGTAAATACGTAGATATTAAATTGAGACGTCAATATGATCAAGCTCGACACGGCTCTAAGCATTACCGATGTCCATCACTGGTATAAAGGTGCTGATTTAATTAAATATAAAATATACATAATACAGGTCTTCCAACCTTAGCTTACACAATACACATTACAGTTACATTTTACTGATTCACTGTATCACACACATAGTATTTTCCCTATGTAGATAATAATGAAAACATTGATGCTTTTCAAAGGTATTTCGTACCATATAGTACTTGATTTAGAGCTAATGCGTAGTCAATCAGGTATCTGATAAATAAAATTTTCGTCTACATCGTTAGTAATCATACTTGTCGGAAAAGGCTTGACCGATTATTATGCATTTTTGTTTGTCTGAGTCTGAGAATATAACCTTAAGTGATAACGGTGTTCTTCCAGAATAATTTTTTGCTGGTCAGCTAGTTTTTATATAAAATACTGAAACACATAAAATAACTTTTGCGAAATTTTTCAGCCTTCCGCTCAAACAACCAATATTTCCTCACGGATCGTTGAATTTTGACACTACTGTTATAATACCGTAATAGTATATTATTTTGTAGCAAAACAAAGCAAAATGAATCATTCCTTGGTACAGAAACTGAATATTATAGTATCAAATATTCAAACTAATTGTTTGCGTAATATCGGTCGACCACATATCGTCAAGCATACCCTTTAATAATTGAAGTTTATGCTTCGATAGTTTATTATCCTACTCCTATACTATACCAAAGATATAAGCTTCTTGACTATACCCAACTTCGGAGGCAGAGACTAAAATCTCCTTGATAAGTTTATAACGAATAAGTATGTAAATTGGAAAACTAATATTGAAAAGTGCGACTAAAGAGCGACCATTCGCAATTATTATTGAATACATTTCATTAAAATTCAAACGCAATTTAGTTTTATAAAATCTTTAAAAAGCTTTTGGCATGTAGTAATTTCTGTAAATACTATTTAAGAAGAAAAATAAGTAGTTAACTATTCACTATTTACATTTTACTGGAGGTATGTACTTAATATTATGAAAATTTATAAAAGTAACCTGTAGAAAAGTAAAATTATTCAGATTCTATTACGAGAATTATAAAATTGTAACATGTACCCGGAAAATTTCCAGGAAAACATTTAAAGCTTACCAGATTGTACATCGAAAAATGTAACCAATATAATTTGCAGGCTGTTTGTTTTACCGCTGTTAATCTAAATGAAATAAATCATCAAATTCCAATCCCTAATTTGATAAAACTTGCCTAATCAAAATTCCCTACAGAAGTTTTTATTGGAACTACCAATCGTTTTATTACTCTTAAAACAATGGTTACAATGTTATAATTTATTGCAAATGTACGCTTGGAATATTGTATTAAATGAACTGTATTTAACCGTTATGGTTGAATGGAAGTCTGACATTTAGATGATATTTTGGATAAGTATGATTAGACCATGAACCATACAGAAAGTGATCACTTGAATTTATAATTCACAATTTAAAATATTGCTGTATTTTGGTATTTAGTGTTTTATAGCATTCAAATGTTAAAACAATTACATTGCTGTAAACCAAAATTAATATTCAAATAATTAAACAAAACAATTGCCTATATTCAAGCAATTTTACAAGTATTTCACACAAATCTAAATTAATTTATATACAAGTAATTGACCGCGTTGGGGCTGCCATCTCAACGGTTTGCGGTTATGTCAGCGCGACGTCGGAATCAGACAATTATCTTGTTCATTGATTGCGAGGATCGCGGTAAATGGCTAATGGATGTCGATTACATTAGTTTATTAATGATATTTAATGCATTTGTGGTGTATTGAAAGAGATAAATTTATTTAATTCAAAGTTCCCTAAAGTGAAACTTCTTTAGGCACGTTGAGAGTAAAATTTTAAGGTCGCGTCATGGCAATACCGTCACGTCAGGGAGTATGGCGACGATTTTAGTATCTTTGAATCCAATGCCAAAAAAGTTTCACTTCTGACACGTGTGCTCGGCACACACGCTCTTTTTGTATTTATTATGTAAAAGATTAATATAAAATAATAAAGTCTGACTGAAAGTCTTTGTTTGGACAAATTTTGATACGGTAGAGAATCGTAGAGCAACTGTTATCGACTTGCAGTGCAAGTATTATTGATTATTATTTAAGCAAGTTTTCTCTTTGTTTCCTCTTTTTATTTTACTACTGAATTATAAAAGATGTAAAAGTATATATTTATCCTTTACAATAGACCCGCGCTATTCCAACAATCGTTTTGCAAGGCCTTGTCGAAGTAGCGAATTTGCCGGATTATAGGGAGAGCCTAGAGATTCCCCCTATAGTCCGGATGTTTTCATGCAAGAGCACCTTGTAATTCGACAAATAACGGACCTAATCTTAATATACAGGGTTACTTGTAAAACACCGGCAACCTCGCAGGACAAGATAGCTAACATCATAAGTAACAACATTTGTTCTACGACTTTTGATAATTTGTTAGATTTTATTTTCATACAAAAATAAATATTCATTTAATTTTCCGTTTGAATATTATAAACTCTACGCCTCCCATCAATTACGTAAACAAGAAGCGAACGAGAGGGGGAAGGGGGCGTCGCGTCGTCCATCCGATAATGAATAGAACATAGACTTACAAATGTTAGGAGAGTACAATAAAAGTTTAAAAAATCATTTAAAAATAATTTATTGCGTTATGCCAAAAGTCGTAGAACAAATGTTGTTACTTATGATGTTAGCTATCTTGTCCTGCGAGGTTGCTGGTGTTTTACAAGTAACCCTGTATATAAATATCGTGTCACAATGTTTGTCCTCAATGGACTCCTAAACCACTTAACCGATTATAATAAAATTCGCACACCATGTGCAGTTCGATTCAACTTGAGAGATAGGTAGAAACATGTAGGTACCACGGGCGAAGCCGGGGCGGACCGCTAGTAATAATATAAGATGTTAAAGGTAGTTCTGATTCAGATAAGTAGGTACAAATCATGCTTCGTTGTGTATTTTGGTATTAAAACAATATCTTCGAGTAGAGCAATATAGTGGTGGAACTTTTTTTGTACAGGTTGAACACTATTCAATCATGCATGATCTACGTAAAAATGGTCAAAAAATAGGGATTCAGCAATTATAGACCTGTCGGATTACAGGGGGCGACGGATAGGCCAGGGGCCGGTGTAACGCGGGTCTAGGTCTACTGTATTCTATGATCTATCCTTCTGAAAACAGTTACTCGTAAAATACCCTATGTTGTGTTTAGATCACACAATTATATTTTATTATTTCTTATAAGTAAGTATGAATATCAAAAATTACATTTTATTATATGAGAGCTATGACATGTAAGGGTCCAAGAATTTCATTACGAGCCGTCGAGAGAAAGAAGAATGCCTTCGGAATTCATTGATTAATAGTTCAGGGGAACTCTTTACGTACGTAAGTATCGATGATGATAAAAGCTAGTCCATTTTCATGCTTTTGAGTTTATGAATGTACAATGCAAAGGGAATATGTACTAATACTGCTCTTAGTAAGAACAATGAAAAATGGGTTAGTAACTATTGCAAACCTAAGCATTGAATAACGCAACGTTTTAAAACCTGTTGACTTACATTTTATTCCATTACAAACCACTACTTGTATCGCTTGTATTTTTTGCGTGGTTCGTAAATAAACTTTTTCCATCGCCCTTATCATTTAACAGTTTTAGTTTTCACAAAGTTATTCCTTTCCTTTTTTTTCACCAATCTTTATCAAAATCAGTTCGACTATTTATTTTACTACCTACTAAGAAACTTAGAAATCAGTACCTACTGCTTGTTTATTTCAACTATTGAATGTACATAAAAGCATCACACAGTCAACAGTGAGCACCACAAAAGAAACAAAATTTGACAGGACCAACAAGTCATCAAAGTGATTGCTTCACTGTGATCCCAAAGGAAAAATATTAAAAAGGTCCGCTTACCAAACAAAGATAGAACGTACCGTTATGGAGGCTTCAAAATTCATTGGAACTGCCGTTTATAAACAAAACATTAAGTTCAGACCAATAAATCTGTAGCTGTTTCGATTACTGCCGCGTTTTCACCTACGTATATCTAAAAACGATGGGGTCAATAAAATTTATCTGAGCTATAAATTTTTACACCTTCTGGCTTCGCTGATTTCAAACGTTCAACTTCAAGCTCCATTGGGGACGGGAAATCCTTATAAATCAAACTGGTAATATTATGAACGCTTTTAAATTTCAAACGCTTAGACGCTGTCGTTAGCTCTGATAAAATTTTTAATATGTAGATATTATAAATCACGATCTCACTTGTCTAGCGCTGCTTTTCTTTGTGAAAATTTGCGACGGCTAATACGGCCTTGGCTCGACACCTTTTCTTGAAGTTAGACAAAAATTCACAGTTAAATATGCTTGAATGCTGTATGGCATATATAGGCTGGAAAATTAATAATTTCATTATAACAAGATGATTCAAATTTCTTTCATGGAACAAAGAAATACAGAAAAATGTCATCGTATATATCGTAATCATAATATATCATTCATGTATAAGTTTTCCCCGAATTATTATATTCAATAACAATACAAAGTCCGAAAACACTTAGAAAGCGGCTACAACAATTATTAAGACTCACTCTTGTTTGTAACTTTTTGTAAAACTTGGTAGTGCTTATAAAAAATTATAATGTATCAAGGTTTGTTAAAAGTTATTTGAATAAGCTTCTTTTTTTATTTTTATTCTCTTCTGATTTGTCACTTATTCGAACATGAAACTTCTATTAATTAATATGTTATAAAAATACACACATACACAAATATTTCTCAGAATCCAACTAGTATCTCGCTTCGTTTAGTAAATAAATACACAAAACCATATCACATCGAATATTAAAACAAACCCTTTCACTTACAATAACAAGCACATTATTCACGCACTTAGAAACCTTGAAATAAATGTAGTCAAAACGTACAAAGTGTAATAAATGAGGCAGTTTTGTAAAATGAAAAGTAGTAGCCGCAGCGACAAGACTCCGCACTTTACGCAAATTGCTCCATGCTCTAAGGTAATTCACACCTATATCCATTTAATGGACATTGATGTGACGAGACTCTTTATTTATTTGTACGCTTTAAATATATCGTGCAGCTGAGTTCCCTTCCCACGTAAGTGCGATGATAAATAATTATTGATTCGTTTCTTTATTGGCGCGACATATACCTATTGCCAGCTTGTGTCTGCAACTTTAACTGGCTTCAACAAAGTATGCCCAGTGGAGCTTTTAATAAGAACTTTAGTAAAAAAAATCGCGGAAACTGCATACAAATTCTTTTGCGGGTTACGTTAATATTTATCATACACGTTAATAGAGAAAAAAATATGTTCTTTTTATCTAATAAATATGACATGAATTTGGGTATTAAATTCCCCTACATACATTTTCTGCGTGTTACAATTGTATTATATAACGCAGGTATATAATATTATGTTAATGTGATATGTATGATAAATGAAGTAACCGTGGAATCTTATTCCTAATTCTGCCTCTTCCAGGCTATAATCCCATCTTGATAGTCAATCTCATTTCAGGTAATATCACAGAGAAATAATGCTTTTGTATAAAAAATACATATAATGTTTTCTTTCTCACATTTTCGCACAGTAACAACATCAAAGGGTAAAGTAATATTGACTTTTACATAGATAGTATTATATTATTGAATATTCAACCCGTAAAATAGTGAATAATGTATATATATAAACATAATTTCAAAACCAAGATAACCTTTGGTACCATTAAATGTTCGTTATCCTATTACAGATGTAAAGCCATGGGAATTCGGAATCCTTAACGAAAATGATAAATTAATTACCTACATATGTCCTTTCATGAGTGGAAACTTCCAAACACGAGCATCTGTAACTTATTTTTCTTTGGGTAAGAAGAAAAAAATATAATAAATCTAGGTCAGTATTAAAATAAAACGTAATTTGTAAAATTAATGTGTTATCAGTGCCTGCCAGAAAGAAAAGAAAATCTTTTAGTCCAAATCGAATTATAATGAACTTACAGTTAACGTACCTACATCAACACGGATATAATGATAGCATTAGTGTAATTTAATATGAAGTATAATTTCGACAATGTGCGACTCTACGTGCCAAGGTTGTTGTATTAATATTATTATAGATATCGAAGTCAACTGACTCAATTAGCCAGGCATTTAACAACCTTGCCCCTTTATTAAACGATGATTTGAATGATATAAAGTAAGCTATTAAGCCATTGTGTGCCATTAAGCCATTAAAAACAATAACTCAAAATTAAAAAAACAGCAATGAATAATCTAATCAACGATGAAAATCTTTAATCATAATCATTCTTCTTATTGTCGTGCCTACATTTCTACACCAACACAATGATACAACGGTGAGGCAACAAAAGGTAACGTATCGTAATTCCCGTCCAACGATATCCATTTGCGTAATACGAGAAGTATTTACATCGCGGAGAAAGAGGAAAATTGCTTCACATTTAGATACTGACAGTACATTTTTATATTGTACTCACTCCCCATGGAATTGCTCGCTGGAATTCCTCCTTTGACCTTCGATAAACTTTTCTCTGTTTAATTATAATTATCCCAAATTTTGTTGAATAATGCGCATTCTTCGGCTTTATTGGGGTCGTTTTCTGTTGAAACTGCTTTCAGGAACGTATCTCATTGTTGTATATGAGACGGCTCAAAAAGTCTTGGAAGGAAGTGTATTGGTTCAATAATTTGTGTGTTGAAGTGTATTAGTGCGACATATTTCAGCTTGCGATAGGATAGACTTGTTGAACAGGCTACATATCTGACGTAAATAAAAGGCATATTTTTCTTATTATAAATAACTTGATATAACACTTTTGTATACACTGTGCTTACAAATAGTTATTCCTCGCTTAAAATGTGGTAAATGCTAGTATCATACACTTCCTCTACACTAACGAGTATTAGTTGATTGTAATGTAGCATTACAGCATTCCCAGAAGAAGAAGTGACCAAATGTACTGAAAGTCAGCCAGAGCCGTGGCCAAGGGATTAACCCTCATAAGCCGACCGGTATTCTTCCTAACCTTGTTGTATTTACTGAAATACGAATTTGTCAGAATAAATCCCGGTCGTATATAACCGCCTCCGCTTGACGGTATAAGCTTCTTTGGCTTTTTCCAATCGCCATTAAATCTATCCACATAGTTCGACGTTTTGCATATGTGGATTCTGTAGCGAAATGAAGAATAATTTGCGGAACCATTAAGCGGAAAAGTAGCTATGTTTGCGATCAAAGCGAATTTTCCGTGAACTGAACATAGCACAAACGTATATAAAAATTTGAAATACTTAAGTTCTTAACGATCTGAGTAATTACACATATTTACTGCGTTCTTTTAATGCTTTTGATAGCAGAGTTTATTACGAAATATGTAGTTGAAAATTTAAAATTTTATGATTTTCTCGTATGGCAGCGCATTAAATGCAATCATTACTGGACCAGCATTTATGTAAAGCAGCGTA
>CAJQZM010006732.1:0-12402 GCA_907164665.1 Colias nastes | reverse complement strand
TGTGCACACTTAACGATTACACCCTGTATAGGGACCTAGTAATGGTAACTGCTTTTCGGAATGTGCCTACTTACAGCCTACAGGTACTTAGTGTAGATTACTTAGGTACAATTAATTTTCAGTCAATTGGCAAAAGTGTCATAAAATTTTATGGTTAATGTAATAAAAATTCAATTAGCTGACGTAATGCTTTAAAAACCTATCGTCGTGAGTTGAGACACTGAAAAATTGCAGAAAAAATACCTTTATTCTGACCGCTTGATAATATCTAGGTATTGTTGTTCAGAATTTTTTTTTAAATTGGAAAGATGTAATACTTAAGTATAATAACCATATCACCTTGACCAATTAAATAACTAAATTAAATTCTATTCTCTACTGATGATTATTGTAATTTGTGATATGACTAAGATATCAAAATATGTATTAGGTATAGGTAGGTATTCAATGATAATTTTGTATAGAAAATATGAAATGTGTTGATGACGAATCATCATTTCTGATTTTTTTAAATTGTCTAGAACACGAATAAAATAACAGGTTAAATAACAAAAAATCTTTATTTTAAAAAACCAATTATTTATGTAATTTTATAATGTGATAGGTATACCTATTTAAATATTCTTTTTATGTAGATTCAGTGTCTCTTTATCGTAAGAGAAAGAGTTAACTAAAAAGTTCTTTATCTTAAGAGTAGAGTTCTTATTAATGATATGTAGTTCCTTGATTGTTTTAATGTTTTTTAATTGTGTATAACTAACGCTTCTATCAGGAGCTTATAAATTATAATTGACCTTTATTGCAAGTTTGAGACACCGAAATTTGGTTTTTACATAAAAAGCTATATTTTAGCTGCAAATTAACATCCAATTCATTGCTGATAGTTTCGATATAATAGGTTTAATTTAAAAGCAAATAAGGTGATAACTGATAAGATAGTTGAATTAAACATGTACCTACATGCTAAATTCGAAGAACGTCAACAATTTCAGATAATTATTATTATGATAGCCCAAAATAGACTAAAATAAGTAATGTTATAAAAACGATGACTTTACAAGACGTTAATTCGAATAGTAATTGCTTTTTAAATTAACCTTTGAATAAATTGCATTTTCTTAGGTGTCTAGAGTACAACGTACCTACAACTATGTAGACGCTAGCTTAGTGAATGCTCAATAGAAACATGCAAATTCACCGTATAAATGTAACGAACAACAAAGCAATTACGTGGTAACATTTCGAGTAAAAAATATCAATTATTCGCAAATAAGACACAATAGGACATTATCATATAATTATTTGATGTGTTTGGTATGCGTTCGATTTTATAATGAGCATGCGTCTGGAGAATTTGATGTTTTAATTGTGAGAAAGTCCAACCGTATCGTAACTCTTCCAATATAAATCAACAAATCTTTGTTTGTATGCGTCTGCTAGTTGCTATAATGTATCTATGCACAGATAATATAGGTAATACTCCTATGGGTAAACTTACTTAGAAGTTACATTCTCTATATACTTATTTGAAATTTGGAAACTAGTTAGTACTTAGATAGGTAAATTTCATAGTAAGCCCACATAAAATAAATAATACGTACTCGAATACTTATGTCAAAAAGACTGGAGAAAGGTTATTAACTCTCGATAAGTACTCATTTAAAGCTTATTATGCGGTCATAATATGATCGGGTTAGTGTAAAAGGACTAATCATTGACAATAAGAACTAAGAATAATTAAACAAAAATCCACTCAAACTCGAGTGATTTCAACAATATCCAAATTAACATCGTATAAACCGACCAAATTTCCAAGCCTGTCACCTGTTCCCCTGATATTGTGTTAGCGTAATCGTTTGGTGTTCAATTTACCTCCGGAAGGCTCTTGTTAGGGTGTGACGTCACAGGCTGGTACGGACGGCGCAGACGATCAGTCTGCGTTTTTAATTATGGCTTTATGTTGCTTATATAGCGGTTGTTAAGGGCTAGTTTAGTGAGCAATATAGTGGTAAAACAAAAGTGTTGTAAAATGGAGAAAATATTTGTTTTGTTACATTTATAGGAATTATAATTAAGGTTTTGAAACGTGAAGAAAACAAAATATTATAGGAATATGCCACAGTAAAATATTTTTATGGGTTCAAGCAGATCAGAAAATATAATAAATCTTTTTTATGTAGACGATATCATAATTTGGTTTAAAACAATTAGATATTAAAACAGTATTAAATATGAAACTAGGAAGACGAATTAAAAACAAATTACAATAAAATATCCAGTCGTTTCAATTTATTTTAATAAACGTTTTATTACTTGTGATATTTCAAAGAAGAAACCCGCATAGTTCCCGTTCTCGTGGGATTTCCGGGATAAAACCTATCCCTCTATATGTGTGCTAAATTTCATTTTAATCGGTTCAGTAGTATTTGCGTGAAAGAGTAACAAACACACACATACCCATCCTCACAAACTTTCGCATTTATAATAGGTATTAGTAGGAAGTAGGATAGGATAAGATAGGATAGGATACGACAATTTTATCTTTCAGTAATTACCATAAAATCCTATAGAAATGCAATAATAAATAAATACGTAATTGAAATTACATTTACAAAGTAAAATGGAAGTGTATAATTAATCGATGGCGTCAATTATTTTATTATTATGAAATGTGATGTAAGGTTAGTTAGATTAAGTATCTAATGTAATAAAAGGAGCCTTCAAAGTAACAAAACTTTCAATATGATGTTATCATACATATTTACTATGTAGGTAAAATTAAATTGTAATATGGACATGATTTTAAAAGAGCAATTATGGAGTTTCTTGCCTGTTCTTCTCCATAGATCTCAAGTCTCAACTCTCAACTCAACCTCACACAACTCACATAATCTCACTCTCGCATACTCACACACGTAACATTCTCACACTCTCACAATAACATACCTGCACATTTTTGTCTTTTTAAAATTTGTATAAATCGTCTTACTTACTTTTATCATTACTTTGTGTTTCTGTTTTGGAGATATGAATGTTAAAATTTTGGTTAGTGGAACTTCTAATGTATGGAGGCGGGCGTTGGCACCTGTGCCGCAGCTTATTTAAGCTTTTATGGGTGCCATGCCATCGTTCTGAATAAAGTTTTTGTAATGTGTGTTTTTATTGTTCCAAATAAACAATTTTGATTTTTGATTTTTGATAGATACCGCTTTCCGAATCGGTGGTAAATGTTAAAAATATGTAACGAGGATTCAAAATTGCTTCTAGAAGAAGTCTAATTGAATAAATAAATGTTTGAGTTTGTAACTATTGCATTTAATTCATCGTTTAATGCCTAATGATGATCCAAATGTAGCGCAGAATTTAGTACAATAATTTGAGCCATAACTTATAATAATTTGAAAAATTAATAACTATTTTACTTTTTGTACCTATGATCTTTTGCATACTTTTCATTTAGCACAAGATTTGATCCATCCGAGTTCCAGAATAAATAATAATAGCCGGCTCCGCCCGAGCTGACTCGGGATAAAAACGAAATAAAATACCTAGAGGATTAAAAAAACTGGTGAGTTTTCACACAAAAATAG
Source organism: Colias nastes (assembly GCA_907164665.1). Taxonomy (NCBI): domain Eukaryota; kingdom Metazoa; phylum Arthropoda; class Insecta; order Lepidoptera; family Pieridae; genus Colias; species Colias nastes. Next base: position 8,812 of record CAJQZM010006732.1, on the reverse strand, counting down.
TAGTTTTTATGCGAAAATATTCCAAATAAAATAGGTACCTACTTTATTTGGAATATTTGCCATGCCAAAAAAATCCCAAAATGTTTTCTATTTAAAATATTATCATAGATTCATGCAACAAAATTACAAAAAAAATCGACAAACTAAGGTTTTCAATGAAAAAGGTAGGTAGGTAGTTAGGAAAAGTAAGATAAATTTATTTCCCTTATACAAAATATGATTATTGGGATATGTGAGACATATTCTGTTTCTCTCGACATGAAACTATTGTTTGAGACAAAGTACATATGTACTAAGTACTTAAATATATAGCAATGTAGGTATTATCTTGCTTATTGTTTAAATTTTAGTTAATAGGTTAGGACTTAGGATAGCGCGAGTATGAGCTATCATTAGAGCATATTTTATTTTCTCAGGTAGGTAATAGAAATAGGTTTTTTTTTATTTGGTTTGCAAAACTAAGATAAACTCACACTTAACTTTTGTCTAACGCGAAATAAATAAAAGAAACTTAATAGATAGGTATGGGTTAATAATTTAATATTACATAGGTACATAGGTATTATGTTTAAGGTAATTTCTTATCACATCATCATTTTTGCTATCGCTTGTTTGTACTTTGGAATTGTGAAACCAAAGATCCATAGAAATCTATTGAATGTTTTAGAATTTAGCAGATAGCCATGGAGGTATTTTTTTTAAATAAACATGCTAGGAGATAAGAAAACACCTTAATAATAATAAAATAATTAATAAAATTGGCAATAAAAGTATAATTTAAATCTGATTATAATAAACAAAGAAATTATGCATTGTTTTTGCAAAAACGTACCTTCATTCGCGTTCGCGGTGCCGTCGGCAGGCCGGTCATCTTCCCCGCCAACGAGGTTCCTTATGCTAAACGAACTGGTCTTCCTCGTGGACACTTCAGAAGCCATCCCAACCTCCCCGTTAACCTCACGGCACTCGCTCACTGTGACATTCACCCCATCGTTTTCCCGCCGTGTCGTCAAGTCCATTTTGATTTTTTACACTGCTATTCCAAATTCGAAATTCGTATTTTTTTCTCTGCCACATTTTCACGCAACGGACAGTTCGATATGGGAACTCATTTTTAAATGTCACAGATTAAAAAAAATATTGCATAAATAAAACGGACCTTCCGCACTGGTACTGTCATGCCAAAAATTTGTTAGCACTTTCAAATACAGAGTAATGTTTATATCATCGTGTTGATAAGATAAAATGAATTGTAAGGCACGTTTAAATTTCACGGTTGTTTAGCGTATTGCGATTGTATCAACGCGCGTTGAGTTTGCCGAGGTGAGCGCGACTGGTCCTCTTTCCTCCTCAGACATTACAATCGTGTGTTCCTCCCTACGCCCTCTGAGGCGGAGCGACCGCCTACTACACGCGTCATAAACGACTCTACACTGGGACTTGTCAAATACTAGAGTGCAAGTTTTTCACGCGGTTTGTTAATAGTCGTAATTGTTCTTATCATTTAAATGAAACTTATTTTTAACTAAAGCCTTACATACAGGTTTTAGCAAACATTGTGTTCGTGTATCGACAGTGCGACCATAATTTTTCTTCTGTTATTTATTTATGAACACTGCTTAACTTTTGTAATTAAATGTTGGGTAATAAATTTGAATTTGATAATGTAGGTATTTATTGTATGGATAAGAATTTTATTATGTGTACTTAATTACTATGTTAATTTTTTGTAAACAAAAATTATCATTGGCAAATTGAACATAGGTACTTTTATTCAACTGTTATTATTATAAATAATAATAACACAAAATGTACCTACAGGCTTAGAAAAAACGATACCAAACTCATTCTTCAAAAAATAATAATTGAGAAATTATACCTAATTAGTATTTTATTCTTAGCATTTTTCTAGGTAGATAATAAATCAGGGTTGATTTTGAATTTTACGCAAACTCAATAGCGGTTTCAGTTTAGTGGTTAAATTTGAAATAATAGTTGGAAAGTAAGTAGCAGTCAGAACAATGAGTAATGTGTAAAGTAAAATAACCAATAAATATAAGCACATTTATCATGATTTCAGCGCATAAATTGAGTTTTCAATGCATCAATGTAGAATAACCTCAGGGCTGAGAGCGAGTTTTAAGACTTGTTAAAATAACGCCTTTTTATAGTCTTTTATTTATTAAATGTTTATTGAAATTATAGATGTATATTTAAGATAGAAATAAAAATTACAATTAATTTGCAAGATAGAGGAGAAGAATTATTAACATTTGTGTTTAAAATATTTGTCATAAAGCATGGTCGATGAAGGGAATTCTGATTGAATTAACGATTAATAAAATATAATTTTCAATAATTTTAAAATAATTAATTTCTTAATATGCTCCAAAAATGCTTTAATAAACAACCCTATAAAGCACAGACTACAAAACCAAAGAGCACAGAGTGGGCATAGACAGTAGAACATAGTAGCCAATTCATGTAATGTCGCCAGGACCATAAATTCTAGTTAAACCTCAATTCCCACCTCACCTCGGGCTACGACTTAATTTATTATCTCATAACCGTTTGGCACAATGTTTATTTTGTAAAGACAATTGCAAATGTACTTGTTAAGGTATTGTGATTTATTTAAAAGTGTGTACGTAGTTTCAAGATATAGTTAACTATTCTTAAAGGTTTATATAGGAAAGAACGTCCTTATATACTGTACAATATATTTTATTTTGCTCCATCATACAAAGCCTACTTGTGGACGAACTCTGTGATGTAGGTAATATGAAGGTAACTGATTATTTTCTTTGTTATGTCATGTAAGATCCCAAAACACGTGATGAACGAAATCGAGATTGTTTGATTTGTCCTTCAATATTGATTTTGTTAATAAACCATATTTTTTGGCATATATTTTTATTCTAAGCAAAGAATTAATCGAACCAATCACATTATGCAATAAAATATTTGATATCATAAAAATAAAGTCTCGACCATAATAAATTCTAATTTACTGTTCGTCTTGAATCGAACTTCTTCAAATTAAATTAACATAGACTATTAGCAATCAATATGAGTGTTTTTTGTAGTTGCCGCCATTAAGGCTTTCGGAATTATAATGTCTGTGTTATATAGGAACAGCGGGGCGCACAGGGGCAAAAACTGTAGCATCTCGCTAAGGCAAGGAGCTGTCTTAATCTAGATAATATATCGAACGTTAGGCTTCCTGACCGCAAGTTGAACGAAATTCGCATTAATAACTGTATGAAGCGTGTTCGATAGACCATCTCATCATTTATAGACCATCACGTAACGTATTAAAATAGATTCTAGAATGTTCGTTGAATTGCGCTGTCAAGGAAATTGACACATGACATGTGTCAAAGGCTTTGACGTAAGCGTGTTTTTTTTTAATAAGTATTTTCCCAAGGTTTTGTAGGCTTGTTGACAATTCATTTAGTGCGCTTTGCTGTATTTGTAAAAATGTAGGTAGATAACAAAATCTAGCTACATGTAGGTACCTGTAATTTACTGTAAAAATGTATTCCAATCAAGAGGAGCGACTGATAATTCAAGAAATTGAGATAGAATTACTAGATATAACACAAAAACGTAGTTTATATACCCGCACAGAATAAGACATTATTATCAATGACATTTCTTCAAGCTTTCAGTGTGGGGTCACGTATCTCGACATACAAGGTAAGCATAGCTTTTTGTTTAAAAAAATTAACGCGCATTATACCAGTTAAAATTGAAATTAAATTTACATATTTATTTATATAAAATTATCTTCAAAACTTTTGGGTATCAGAATTCCATGAAATCTATTAACATGGCGCTTTGGAATTCGAAAGAAAAATCATATATTTTTTTGTTATCATGTCCTAAAGGCACAAAGACAAATTACCATCCATCCTTATGCTAACCATCTGTAAGATGACAGGTGACGTGTTTTCCCTAAATGTAAACCTTCCCGCCTAAAGTTTTTGTTAATCATCAGCAATGCATTAACCCTTATTAAAACGCTGGGAGCTATACTTCCCACGTCTCAGATTGAAGTAAATCGTGTTTTATTTTTATATGCTTAAACCTAATGCAGTGTAATATTTATCTACGCAATCTTAACATTTTAGAGAACTTTTTTTCATGGAAACACTTTTCAGAAAATTATTACATGTCATGGTAAACACACGTCAAAGTCAGGTGACGTGATTTTGCAGCCGAAAACGACCGTTATTTTTTAGTTTTTGGTGTAGTGCTCAAAAAAAATTAGATAAGTAGATTTGAGTTCTAGCTATGTAAACTAGACTATATTACGGTTGCGTGAAACGTAAAAATATGCCCAGAATCTTTCTTTTATACCTTGGTAGAGTCGATTGAAATTAAGTCTTTAAGTGGGAAGATATCATCCCAGTGTTCGTCACTGCACACGACATTCGGAAATTCTATATATAAAATCTGTGTGTCTAAAAAATCTTTTTTAGTTGGTATAAGCAACTTATTTATTGTTATTCGTTATTTCCTGATCAGATAATTAGAAATCTTAACTCAATACATTAGTATTTACCTATTGTTTTTATTTTGTTGTAGAAAAATGCCATTTTTATGTTGAAGTCATTCATTTTTCAATTCCCGAATTCTTCCCTCAGTAAAAGAAACTTGCATTGATGAGTACTTTCACCTCCTTTATTAAAAAACTTGATTTTTATAATTTTTTACGATAACATTAAATTCACAAGTGGAGTCAGGGCAACTAACTAGTGTTTTAAAATATTGATGTCTGGAGTGGACACTGGGAGCTATAGTTCCCACCTTTCCAAACTTGTTACAAGAGAGAACAGATGACGGGATATATACTTCCCACCGAAAAAAGGGTACTTCCCCCCCACTAACCCCTTTTTTGTGTGTATTTTTGAAATCTGCGACCCAAAATTACCCAGGAACGTATCTTACTTTTTTGTTAGCTCCTCCACAGGCTCGCGTTTGAATAAGGGTTAACATGATATATATGACAACATCTTTAAGTGCAGTTAGTAAATGCTTTTTAAGTGCTCTTTTTATTCTCCATATACAATATATTATGTTACAATTTGAGGAATACGGCAGGTGGAGTTTATTGTTTTTAACGTGTCAATTATAATGATTTATTGTACACTTTTAATAGCTAGAAGTTATTAATAATTAGTATACATGGGATAACCAGATGTAGTTTTTGTTGACGTGTTTTTCTCTCAGCTTGGAAATATTTACACTTGCTTCTTGAGTCTAATAATATCTTACTTAAGGGGGGTTAGGCGGTCAGCGAAAATTCAGCTATTCGGGCCTGAGGTAAGCGGTGAGGGGGTCCGCGTTTAGTATGGAATCAACGTGCTCGAAACTAAAAATCGTAAGCGCCATTCACATTTTTATCAAAAAGTGAATGAAAATATTTAGTATTTTCTAAATCTAAAACAGTCACGAAATCGAGAATGTAAATACCTATGTATTTGTGATTTTATACGAATTATTATCGTAAAATACGGTTGTAATGAGCATTTATATGATATTTTAGAGGTAACTTCAGGATTTTTTTTTATCGAGCAAAATTTTTCCAATCGTGTTTTGGAAACAGTCATCCCATCACACATACGTTCTGTAATACAATATATTAGAAATTTCAGTGCGAAAAAACTTCAATATTTTCAATTATAGCTCATAGAAAACAGTCCATTTTGCCGTTTTCACCTACTAAGGGCCCTTAATAGTTGTTTGTAATCCTAATCATTTTTGTATGTTTCTATGTATTTCAATTATACTATTGAAACGATTGAGAACCAATTTGACATACCTACCGATTTATAGTCTTTTGAATTCTGTGAGTAAGTTCTTTTAAACTTTACAGAAGTCTTTATATGTATATAGTTAACCCTTCATTGAAGGTCATGTTTAGAATATTTCAAAAATCCCGTGCCGGAAAGAAGAAAAAGATCTTATAAATTTGGAACTATTTATGGTTATGAAAGCTAATCTTATTTCTTCATTTTTTATTTACATGCGAATACACTACCACAACTAACCCAAGTTCGAAACCCTAGAGCAAATATTATTCTCCCTAGTCCCTACCGATAATTAACAAATCAACAGCACGTAATAGCCATCGGCCAATATTTGTGTAGCGATCGGCCATTCTCTACCAGTATAGAATAACGCTGGCGCCGGCGTTCACAAAGCGAGCGAACCAGTGGGGCGCCGATCTCAATTATACAACGCTACAACCTTAGATATTCTATTTGTATGGTAATTTACTCATTACGGGATACAAAAAGGGTGGAGGGCTAAATCCGATTTATGAGTGGACGCCGAAAATCTTCACTAATGAAATGGCTTTCGGTAATAGTCGTTAGATTTTATTGTGAACGTGTGTCGTTGTGTTTATTGAAAATATGGTTTATGATATTTTTTGAGGCTGTGTGAACCGAACAGAATCTACAAAGTTACGTGAAATATATATAAGTACCTTAATATCAAAATTTCCCGAGATTTGAAAGAAAAAGGCAGATTATTTATCTACTTCTTTGACGAATAAAAAAATTAGAAAAAAAAACCATTTTAATTCTACAACTTTACTCAACACACAGATTTATAATAATTACTTTCACATAGTTATACCTATTTGATATCTAAATATTCCAAGCAGAAATCAAAGTCATCGTTCATATTTATTTCATGAAAGGCCGATTGAAGGAGCCGAGTTTTTTTGTCCTACCGTTGTTTGTTCATAAAATGATTGAAGTACCATTATGTCGGTAAATAGATTATAGTACATACCGCTTTGTAAGCGATACGCCGACAATTGTTTTTTGGAGATGCTTGGATTTTGTGGTTTAATTTTCTTCTAAATCTTTATAGAGAATAAATAGTACTCTGTACATTTATAGAGACGACGACGACTCTGTACGTTTAAAGGTCGATCAATTTCTGTAATAATATAAATTTCATACACATTATGTGAAAATTTTAATGATTTGGAACGTAGTGGGACTAGTACCAGTGACAATCAATTTTATGGGTATTTTCACACAACAGAATAAATATATCAACTATAACCAACTGACCAGAACTTGAAAATTGGAAATTGGAAATTGGACAATGTAAAAGAACATTCATAATATAGAAGAACATAATACACACCATACCTAGTATTTCAGATGTGGTAATAGAATCTTCCCCTATTCATGCGATTTTTTGCATATACTTAGGTACCTAGTTTCACTCCTTTTCACTCAATTTATATAAATGTTAAACAAAATATTAATTTATTACCTTCAAAATGTATTAGTTCTACAGAACCTCTAGAGGTGTAGTCCACAATTTCACGGCGCGTCTGCGCAAGCCGCAAGTCACTCTGAACCAATTTGCCTGCTTTGTTTCAAAGGACACCGCTCAGCGTAGAGCTGTTTAATTAAATATTAAATAATTACTAATGTAATACGGAGTGCACGATTGTGAAGATTTGCAATTTGATACTTGGAAGTCGAATGTAATTGTTGGAAGCTTGGTTATGAAATGTGAGTACTAAAGTTACACATCAAATACATAATTTTATGAGCATTTATCATGAGCATTTATCATAGTTCAAAAAATGGTGATAGTAAAAATTCTTTAAATCTGCATATTGTACATACATGTAGAATGTAGATATAAGTAACTTTGATATCAGTTGACTGTCGTCGTAGCAGTCAATTTATTCTTTGCGTGTGTATGTTGGTACCTTGATGCACATTTTTAGAATGTTGTTTTTCAAGCTACTTAAGTTACGACCGTTTCGTTGCATCGAAACTAGGATATTTCACTTAGAATATCTTAGTTTAAGCAAACAAAACAATACCATTCTATTTACGATATTGATATTTATATATCTGTTTAAAAATCCCAAAGGCTTCGCCAAATTAACAAACAAATAATCTATTTAAAACTATGATGTAAAAGTCGTGCCAACACATAGACTTTAAATACACAAGCGTGTTTGTATATACTTACGTATATATTACACATAAGCGGCGGAGTAATTAAAATAAGATAAATGCGCTTTCGGGCGTGACAAGCTATTTAAGTAATTTATTATGTACTGTTTATTTAAATAGGATTCATTACGCATTCACTGATAAGTGGAACATTAATATTACTAGAGAGGTTTGAAGGCTTAACTGGTAGAGTAAATATTGAGTGCAGACTTTTTAGTGATTATAAAATAAATATTATTTTGTCCATTGATTTGGATTGCTTTTAATACGGATATCAAGCGGATATCATTATAATATAATTATTGCGAGATCGAGATTTTTGACTCATTCTTATTTTTAATACTCTGATAAGATTAGATATAAAAAAGGTGTGAGATTTGGATTTATAAGTTTATAACTCCCGATACTATCGTTTTTATCAAAATTGATGTGATTTAAATATCTAATAATAGATAATTCGCATTGCAGACGTAAATAATACGTGCAAATTCTCAGACAGATATAATTAGCGATTGATAAATAAAAATAAAACTAAGATAGGTAATTAAATTATAGTAAGGGCCGATTTTTCAATCCTTGGTTAAAATTTATCCGAACAATATAAGTATTACACGAACATTTTAAACTGTCACCTGTAAACTGTCATATACGGACAATTAGAATACATTTTTGAAATGGTAGTTTAATACGTTATTCGATGAATAAGTTTTAAGAGTCCTTATCGATTTTAGAGTGATTTTAACTTGTTTCTGTAATTCTTTGGAAGCTCGTTTAACAAAACTAAATTAGTAACAATGTGTGATGATATC
>CAJQZM010006731.1:0-16208 GCA_907164665.1 Colias nastes | reverse complement strand
TAAACTTTAAGTAATACACATACAATCAGTACCTAATAAAAGTTTACTATTGGTAATTTTTTCAGAAAACAAAGTGTGCACGCGCGGGCGGCCTCCCGCATCGTTCATTGGGCGCGGTTTTTTGAATTGTTTGATATCGGTATCGGTTGTTTTATTATCGGCGATACCGATATATCGGCTTGCCGATTATATCGGCCAATATATCGGTATCGGTATCGGTATCGTTACATCCCTAAAGAAATATAAAAGTATGTATTATTTTATTTCCTGAAAGTAATTAATAAATTATTACTTAATACACACTTAATAGTAGACGATGTGTTCACGTTTTCCACTTAAGAGCTTATATTAAATTAAGTTTACGTGTTTGAACACATTATGTATTACTTGTTGACGAGTAAACGGTAATCCTTACATCAACGATTGGCACACATACAATATTTATCGATTCATATTAAAATAGAGCAACAGAAGTGACATTGACTGTTATATGTTACGATATTAATGTGATAGCAATGCCGTAAAGGTAACGCGGGATAGCGTGTATACTGTATACTGTATAATCACGCGCTATTCAGCCCAGCCTCACACTGATCTCGGTTAATAGATCTTTAGAGCTGCGGAAATAGCTGAAATTGCAGTATTTGTTGACGGTGTTCTTGCTTTTACGCGATCTTTATGCTAGTGACAAAGCGTGAATGCTTGGTGTAAAGTGTCATTTGTTAATTCTGAGGACTGAAAGTAGAGGCAACTATTTTGCTCTGTAGAACGTTATTGTTTGGTTATAAATGTTTGTAAACAGGGTAATAGTATCTTAATCTATTGCAAATAATCAAAGATTGAGATACTATTGGAAATTGGCAATATGCAATCAATTAGATAGCGAGATTATTTAGTGTTATTTACCTGTTGGACATACCACGTCTAACTCCGACAATTAGCAGTTTACGTCTTGCGTAAACCGTATCATCATCATCATGTGAATATACGTAAATCTAGAGTGAGGGAGGATATCCGAGGAATCTATTGGATTAGTCAGAAGATCCGTTTGATAGTTAACTGTGAATACCGTTGTAAGGCTAATCTCTCAGAGCGTGAAACCCTGATGTGAAAACGATTCTTCCAAAAGTTAGTAATCCTATAAAACTTCGCAATCTTTTACAGGATTAAAAGCGATGCTTGTAAACTTTGTTATTTCATTTCCTAGATTCTTAAACTTCTTGAAACATTTCCTTCGAATTTAGGAGAACGCGAGATTTAAGGCAGACACATTTTCTTATATTTTTTTATAGTTAACTAGACTCTCGAAGAAAAGTTCGGCATTAAAACATAAACCATTGTCCATCTAAAAATAGTTTTGGTACAGTTACATAGCTTACTTATACCCTTTTAATTAATAAAAAGTGGTTCAAGCACAAAAAAAACACATACAAAAATAAACAATGTCCACACCTAAATAAACAAATGAAATATTCTCACAATGTATTAATGAATTAACAAGTAACGATTTGATGAACGTAGGCTATCCGATGTTGTGACCAAAACACACAAAACCAATTTGGCTGTACCGCAGAATATAAATTGCCACTAGATTTGGCAGAGCGACGATGTCTCAAGATTTTCTAAGTATTGATGCTTGAAGATTTGTACATTGTATTATGCGAAGTAAACTACAAATTACAAATTATAAAAAAAAAAGTTCATTTTGTTTGTCTATTATATTTTAATTCTAATACTGCTCTTGCGATTTAAACATTCTTATGCCAATAGAAAGCTAAAACTTTACCGAGTAACATAGGTTAAGTATATCTATTTTTTATACTCTGAATCAACCCAGGGGAGGCCAGGACACAAAAAAGCAAGAGATAATTACGTATTTGGAAGTAATTGTGTACAAAGAAAATGATTTTTATTTTTTAGCATAGATTTTGAATTCGAATTATTTATACTCAAACAGTGTTCACAAATCCCAATACATTTATCTAGAAACAATGCAAACCATAATGTATTAATTGTTGCGAACAAAGATAAAAACACTGCTTTCATACTTGTAGTTATTTCACCGTTTTTATATCATATTCCCAAATCATATTCCCAAATAATCATCTAAAATCATATAAAAATAATATTATATCATAATATTCCCAAAGGCACTGTGACGAGAACCGGGTTTAATAAGCTATCTTTTACTCAAGGTTAGTAAAAGTACATATTCATATATTTACTTTCAGATCTTCCTCAGGTAATAAGGATTTAAATGTCAGTCTATCTGTCCGTGGGTTGAAGACAATTTTCTTCAGTACAACACAATCTTTTTGAAAAATAGCGAATATTGAATAAGACTTTATTACAATGTATTTATATGTATCGTATATTTTATGAAATGTTATATACTAAAAGCATTACATTATCCGTGGTAAAAGTCAAAAGATGGATTACATTGGTACCTAGCCTGCGAAACCTATTCCTTAATAGGCCGCTCTATTGACTTCTATATATAAAATAGTTCGCTAAATATAGATGATATGAGTCGTAATAGCAATAAAAACATCGACTGATCGGTATATGAAGCGTCACGTTTCTCCACTATAACGAACAGTACAACGTTCTCATAATAAATGCTTGAGATGTAGCTTTGGTGTCTCGTCCAGACGACGCCCACGTTTCAACTCATCTCGCATTAACAGATTAATTAAAACGGCATATATGCATCGCTGGGCTTTGCTGGCCATGCTATCTAGACTACAGACCTACAAATACAATATATATTAAAAGCCAGATTATTTTTTTAATATATGTAGTTAGGCAATAAATGTTTAGTTCTCTTTTGTATTATTATGCCCAGATGATGTACAAAACCCAGAAAATGATTTTTTTTGTCATTTACATAAACTTTTCGCTCGTGGTTTCACCCGCGTAGTAAGGGAAAATTCTCATGGGAATGAGAATCTTTTATCCCGGCGAAAAGTAGCGTATTTCTCTTTTTAGCATAATAACTATCTTCAGACACAAAAATCATATCATAAAATTCTATATTGTTCATGTGAAAAGGGCTTGTATGATATTCGGCCGGCAAAACACCTGTATGATGAATATTTATGGGCGGTATGTAGGTACTTAAGATTTGGTGGCCCACACACTGATTTACTTACTCTGATATTAAATAAAAAACACAAGTAGGTAGAGTTTCTCCTTAATTTAGATTCTCCTCTAGAAGAAGGTCAATAAGATTTTCTTTCAAGTTGTTTATTATTTATACGCCTACATTTTTTTTGTTCGAAAATAGGTCTCAGTCTAATAGGGTAGAGTAGGCGAATAATATTGAAAAGGGATTTTTTATCGATCTAACTAATAACAAAATTAAAGAAATTGTGAGAAATGATGTTAACATTAAACTAATATGTGTTCGTATTTGAATTTCTAGCGTATTAAAGAATGTCCGGTTTACACTAGTTATAACTAAAGAAAGACTGAACGAATTTTTAATTTATCGGATTTTCCCCGCTAGCATAACAACTATTTTAAGGATTTAAAAACCTTACAAAACTACCACTACAGCCCGAGCAGACCCGGGGTGCCCGGCTAGTGATAATTAAAACAATATATACCACTTACCTCACGTGAAATACCCTCTAGTATAAAGCCGCACCATAACTTGAAATTACAGGCTTCCACATAAAAAAGGATTTTTCAAATCCCTATGGAAGTATGAAGGAAATGCTGTAATAAAAAGTGAGTGAAAGCAGCTATAAGAATGTTGTTTTGAATACATTTTTTAATACAACGACCTTTGTATGCTTTTTAAATTTAAAATTCGCCCATAAACGTTGCGTGTGATAAAATCAATGCAAGTGTACTGTATGCACAAAACTTTCTAGAATCCTAGAGAATATGTTTCTTATTTTTACTGGACAACGGACGGTTTTTGCCGTCGCCAATAAGGTAAACAACAGAAAGTAAAAACAAAATTTCGTGCAAATTGAGATAATTAAAAAGAGATTACGTTGATAATTTATTTGTAAGCTCGGGTTTCACGTCGCGACCTGCGAGTCACTCTTTCTGATAACGTCATTCGCACTGGATACCTCTTGTTACCTCCTCTTTTAATCCTACGCCGTATTTACCAGCCAACAGCTAAAGAATGAAGCTTCATATTACCTACTGAGGTAATGAGCTTATAATTTAACCTCAAAATAAATATTCTTACGAAACAAGCCCGCGGTTTTTCGTTGTAAGTTCTTTAAATAAATCGCTAAGTACTATAAAAATAGGTTTAAACATTATACTCAGTGTATTATAACGTTCGGGATTTTAATAAGTCTTACAATTTTATCATACTTTTTGCGCACTTTTTATATCTATTGTGTTTTTCCAGTGTAATGAAAAAATTCACTTTCTTATAAAAAGTAGTTGCGTTCTAGGTTGTTTGTATTAATTTTACGCTTTACTCTACTTTAGTAATATTATACTATCTTAGGTAAAGTTATAATTATTTACAGTTCGTATTGTACCTGTATAATGTCTATTTATGTTATTCCAGACCCACAATCTAGCTACAAATTTCAAATTAATCGGTTCAGTAGATTTTGTATAAAAGGAAGAACAATCATAATCATATCTATCTTTGTATACAAGCAAATGTTTTAACTTCTTATATTTTACTAAATTTATGTTAAAAGTAAGTAGTAGTATTAGGAAGCGTTCTCATATTATTACATCTCATATTAACTTACGAAAAATAAACCACCTCTGCCATCCTTTAGTTGAATAAATGTTTAATACCAAATGTATGGGTAACCGAGCCATCGTTTGTCTCCTTTTCTAGAGTAAAAGCTGCACTTTCTATATTTACTCCAGTGCACCTGTGGCTAAATTGCCTCCGCAAGAATCTATAGCCCCTGTTTTCAGGCCGACGGCAGAAAGCACTCCCCATAACAACCAGGGTATTATTTTACCATAACCATCAAGCGCGTTATTACTACCATTGTTTATAAACACGTGAAAGTCGAGCATGGTATGTAAGGTTGTGTAATAATTGGGTAAATTATAATTTCTGCTCACACCGCAATAAAATATTATCGTTCTTATCGCGTTCCGCACGACTAGTGAGGGGCAGAAACTCTAATCCCTAAACCTTCCTGGAAACTCATTCGAACCTTTAAATTCTATTTAGGTTACCTGTAAGTAATTGAGTGAGCGTAGATGTCAGGATGATACTCTACGGATTGCTCTTGATCAATTCTATACATGAAAGCACCAAGCCACATTAATGGCACTCTAATGTCGATATCGGTATGTATAGTGGAACAAAATTACGTGATTCTTAAAACAGTCACGTACATTGCGTAATTGATACATAAAGCCTACATAGATGATCTCAAAGGAATTTTTATGAAATGAAATAAAAGGAGGATAAAGAAGCATCATAATGAAGTAGGAAGGTACAGTTTTGTGCTGTGGTGACGTCATGGGGCCGTCGTTAACAGTGTAAAATTCCAGTCACGTAGCAATTTTACCCTCAAGATGTATGAAAAACAACATAATGTAGCAATTATATTAACATATTTTGTAATAAACGAACTGAAATAGGACAATTTCTCAAATTTAATTATGCTACAACAAAACGTTTCTTATCTTACCCACACGATAACAAAGGGATTGTAATTTGGGACAAAGTTATGTAGATTAAAACCTTTTTTAACATATTAATACAGTACGAGTAAATATCCATCGGGCATGCTTATTTCTTGACGCTAAGAAAATTCATAAGAATCCACAAAGATAAGTAAAGACATGACTGGATGGAAATATAGAGCCAAGAACAGCACCTAGCTTCCATGTAGGTTAAAACTACGAAAACAGAAAGGCTTCTCACTTCTTACATTAATAAAGACCAATCATAAAATATGTTTAATTAAAAGATACTGCACTTGTACGACATATTATTGATAAGAGAGCACATTTAGAAATTGAATTTTCTCCCAACTTTGTAATGCCTTTGAGATTTGAAACCTTTCAAGCTCCTTTGCGTTGATGTCGACGTGCGTAGGAATTCTAAAAAAACCCTCATTTACTTTATAAATAAATCAGCTTTTTGGTGTTCCAAGTACACTTTGACTTGGTAATACGTCCAGCCATGCACTTTTGTTCCCTATAAAATTGCGGTTACGTCAGTAATGGATTATAATAAAATTTTAATGGTCTGCGGTCTTTGTTTATTAATAGAACGCCACCGACTCGCACTACCTATTTGTGTTTAAGTGTTTCTCGTATGTTTATCGTGTCGGGAATAACCAGCCAAGAAGAAAATACTGCTCTTAATTCATACAAGAATCAAGAGTTCACATTTGTATTAAATGCATTGAATTTTTTAATGATTTTTGTAAGTACATGTTTGGATTTGCTACTTCGATAATCCTTTATAATAATTCAACTTTGCCTTATAGATTTTGAGCTGTTGTGATCCCAACTATGGGCGTAGTAGCCATGGGCTCAGGGTGGGGCTACAATAAAAAATCATTTTCATTTTCATGTTCATGTTCATGTTCATGCTGATGTACACGCTCACGCTTACGCTCACGCTCACGCTCATGTTCTCGCTCACGTTCATTTTCATTTTCAAAGGAAAGGAAAGGATAAAAAATAAGATTAGAAGAGCTTTTACAAAAGAGGTGGAAAAAAGGCAAAAAACTCATTTCTGAACATTAGCAGATATAGTGGTGGTTGGTATCTTCAACAAACGCTGATATTGCATCGTTCGTTCGAGCATTATAATATGTTAAAATTTTAATTCTTTTTGTACAATTTTCTTCGTCAAAGCCAGCAGTAACGGGGTACTGCGTTTCACCAAATTTAATTTCACTTAATTTGGCTGAACTCAATTCACTCAAAGGTTACAAATAACGTTTTGTAAAGTTACAGAACTGAAATACCTATTACTATTTAAAATCACAGAATAGTTTAAAGTAGTAATCGCATTATTGTTTGTTTCCTATTCATAATACAATAATATCTATACATGTAGCTCTACATAAATGTATAGTTACTAACTAAGGGTGCTTTTTCACCAATAATGTACGAAGATGTGTAGCGAGGAATGTGTTTGTAAATAACCAATCACATCGCTTCATTTAGTTTGAAGTTTGAAGCATTTAGCGTTTGAAGCAATACTATTGGTTATTTACAAACATATTCCTCGCTACATATCGTCGCACTTTGTGGAAAAGCACCCTAAACGAATAAAGGTTTATCTTTATTTATCGTGGTCGAGTGTGGGCCGTAAGTGTTGTCAGCAGTTTTAACAGCTCCCGATCGGTTTTCATTTAGCTACTCGATATGAAAGCTCACGCTCGATTTAGATTTGCTATTGAAGTCATTGGTTCAATTTTGTATGTACATTGTGAGTGTATTTTGAAATCTTATGATACTATTATGAGTATAGCGGCGTTGATAGCTGTTTGCCATGTACATCTGCTTTGCCAATCTTAACCTTTCAAGACTTGATTTTGAAATATAAAGGTGTTTCAATTCTAGTATATTCTTATAGACAAAAGTAGTTCTATTCTCGAATATTCTTATATCCAATAATCTAAATGTTCCGCCCATTCACTGGGTCAGGCGTGAAAACAAACAGGGGAACCGTTAAATCGATTCTAGAGTAGCTTTCACATGTGTAGTATAAGATTTGGAAATTATAAATTTCTTCAAAGTTTAAAACCCACAAGACCTTATTTTAAGAACTGTGTACCTACCTAAAATTAGTCTCTCTCGTATGCTCGTATGTATGTGATTGATTTACGTACAGTGTAATCTCTAAGGCATCATAGTTTTTAAATGAGCTGAATATTGACTTACATTTGATTTCCACCAATAGCTGGAAATTTGCAGGTGGAAAGTTTTGGAATATAATTTATGCAAATTGAATAAACTTATCGATCAATCGTGCCCGAGAACTTTAACGTTGTGGCTCAAATAGATGGAGTTACAAGGAAATAATGAGCGGTGGAAGTATAAGAATACTTCAATGTTTCAAGTATTAATTTAAATGATTTTTTAAAAGATTAAAAAATCATTTAAATTAATACTTGAAACATTTGTATTTCACAGTTAAAACTACGCAAATAAACGTCTATAGTCATCTTAGAGCATTAAACCAACATAGTCATAGACATTATACGCAACAAAATATATTATATATACGTTTCAAACCTTTTGCGAATTTGCAGCGAATAGAAAACTTAGTTTTCTAATTCTTCCACGTTACAAATGAATCCGATAATATGTAATTAATTAACTTAAATACGGCTTCTAATTTGAAACGCGCTTAAGCTCCAATAACAAAAAGGACGCTTTCAAATTGCTAATCTAAAGTTACTTATAGATTTCTTCTTAATTTTTCAAATTTACTTTTGAATTCTATCCTTTGAACGTTACATTTAATTTTGAACATTTATTACGATAATACATTTGCAAATAATGCTCAAAGTTCGTATAAAAGAGGCAGGTAAAGATCAATAAATGGACACAATATGGGCAACTCAATACAATAACAACTTACAGCGGGTAAACATGATAACAATGTGTCAACGTGATGGCAAACAATGTAATATCTACATATTATGTTATATTATATAACAACGCTTTTATAGCGCAAACATTGATTTTATATCAGCAAATCTCATTCCTTGTAAAAGTTATTCTAAATATTTACGTTTTTATGCAATATACAATTCTAGCGACCACTAGGGCCATTTGAATGGAAATTCTTAATTCTTCTTCTTCTAAATTTATCGCCTTCTAATATTGAATACGCTCGATACAGATAGAAAACCTTCCGTCGTTTTTGGAAACGTCGATTAACAAAATAATACCGTCTTCTCACTTTTCATATTTACTTTTTATGTTGTGAATGTTTAATCAAGTGCCTACTCAACAAATTTAGATATAATTTATCCTTACCAATATAAAAATCTTCATTTTTATTTTTCGACTGCGAACCCCAGAGAAAGACCACAGGAATCGCCTAGGGCGGATCCCTATACCCAATTTGAAAGGTTGAAAAACAGCAATATAAACAATCATTTATAAAATACAAGCTCAAGAAAAAGATAAGTCTATGTCTTTTTCAAAGGATCTCTAGTAAAAAAACCTATTGGAAAATATTTCAAGGTGCACTGGACGCACATAAAATTACATCACCTTTGTCTTAGTTCTTGGAAGTTATAAGGAATAAGGTCAAATGGAAGTGGACTATTAAAGTAGCTCGAAGCCATAAGTTTGTGTAAAAGGAATCCGACATTTATCTTCACCGCGACCCAACTTGATATCGGTCAAGAAAACGAGCTTTAAATTTGAAAGTTCCGTAGTAAAGATTTATTTCTGCACAAACAAGAGCATTTTCTCGTGTTTTTTACAAGTTTCAAACTTTAATATTAAAAAAATTCATGTGTTTGTCATTGTTGTCTGTTGATTTAAAGCCTGTAGAAGTTAGTATTAGGCAAACAGGCCAACGCAAAGGTAATACACATAAAATATGTAGAATCTCATTTGTAAGGTCAAGATAAATGGAATGTTTTAGACTATTCAAAGCGAAAATCCCAAAAAGCTTTTAAGAATGGACCGAACTGTCGCGGGATAATTTTTTTTATTACTTTTAGTTTAAGGCCCTCGTAAACAGATTTTACTGTTGTACTCAAGTTTTTCCATACATCGTTACAAACTTGGTAATGTTTATTTAGTGATTTACTTACAATTTCATATTGTACTTTTCAAGTTTGGAAAATTCTTAAAACCTCATTGTAATTAGCGCGGTTGTTTGATCTATTTAGATACGAGAATATGTTACAAAATTAGATCGTAATATTGCTAAAAGTATTTTAATTAAAAACCGAAAGCTTTGTGTGGCATTTACGTCGTCTAGGCTAAATCATTAATAAATTGTGTAATTCAATCAGCCTGTAGCAGTATTGTGGTGGTATTTGCGAAGTCCTATTGACTTACAGGTCTAATCAAACTTTGTAAATATTGACTGCGATAATAATATTTTGGTGCTCGTTTCTGAGAATCACTGACCAATCCTGCTTAACATGCCTTCACTTATGAAATGTTGTTTTAATCATCATAGGCAAATAGACGTACCTATTAAATGTGACGTGGGGGCTACGTTGTTCGAGTTAATTAAATATACAATTATTGTATATGTATAAGACATAAAATACCTAAAAAATGTGCATTCTATTTAATCTAGTGGTAGAAATAAATAGCACTACTACTTAATACAAATGTACTAAAAAAGTAGAGGTTATAAATTTTAGGTGAACTGAAATTTTAAAAGATTATCGTTGTTATTATAAATAGTAAAACTATTATTTTATCATTTCTTTTATACACTAACGGTCTTACTAATAAAATGTTACCCATTCGCTATTCAATGGATTAGTTATTGCAATAACCTGTCTTGTTTTTATGATTGACGTTTCATGTGAGCTCCTGCTCTTGCTCACATGAAACGTCAATCACAGCTATGGCAGAAAATGGTTGAAATTTATCCATTGTTTAACTTTTTATTAGTAAGGCCGTATGTTGATAGGCCACGAATGTGCTTCGTATTTCTTGGCTAGCCATCTATACAGCTCAAGGACGATATTCTGATATTTCGTAGTATCAATGTTGAGTTGAAACCCGATTCCAGGAAACTATTAATCACATCTTCGGTACATTAATGATGTGGCGGTATATACAATGAGATGTAATCATGTAATTATTAATACTGACACAAGAAACAATAAGAATTATCGATTTTCTGATTGTTTTCTACATTTATTTTATATTTATAAATTATTATAGTTTCATGTATAGGAATTAGAATATATGTGCATAATGAGGTTCATATATAACGAATAGGATATACAGGGTGTCCAACAAGGAGGTTATAGTTTTGCATACGCCTGAGTACGTTAAAAATACTTATAAAATTCCAGACGCATTTTTTTTCAAATAGATGATTTCTTAAAACTCTATGTGTAGACCCCTAACAAGCAGCCCGCCCAACTTTGCCACCCGCACGTGAGCTATCTTTTAAGATTATGTTTTTATTGATAAAATGCTCACATTAGCGAAGCGGTATATTTTGCCGGCTGCGCGAAGTTAGAGAAGAAAACATGGATTTTAAGGAAAAGTTTAGCACAAAAATCTTGACGTAATTTTTTTGTTTACGTATTTTTTACGTGATCAGTGTATGCAAAACTACAAGTCCTTTCGCGCTTAGTATACCGATAGTGGGACACCCTGTATAGATATATGTACATATTGTATGTGAATTGGGCGTGCTAGAAGATAATCTGTGATAGTACAGCGTACTAACAATTAATCATACGTAATTGTTATTATTAATTGTAATATTAGAAGCAATCAAATTTAATTATTCATAGATTAATTGACAACTTCCACTCTAGGTAGCTACTAAGTCCCTACAATTACATTTCTATACAATTTTTTTTTTTATTTCTATAAGGAACGTTGGATAATAAATAAATATGTATTCCTAGTTTCGCAGACAGGGTACATAATTATGCAAAATAAATACGATTATTTATTAAGGGTAACGAAAACTACGAAATCAGCATTCTCGAGTCGTTCTCAGCTAGCAATTATGTTTGTCGTTCAGTTTAAATTTTTTGCTAGTAATTAAAAAAAGGTTTGAGTAGTGAAACTATACGCAAGTTAAAAAATATTTTTTTTAGACATTTATTATTATTTATTTATTTAACATATTAATTCATAATAAAAAGAAGTGATAATAAAATTTAACCAACGTTCATGTCAGAAAAGATGTACGAGACGTTTTCTAATCAACATTAATTTTATGAAACATGCAAAAATATGGTATTTGCTTTGTCTCTTCTTCATGAAGCAAGGAGTGATGGATTGGTGTGTTTTGGCGCTAATCTTAATTGACGTTTCAAAAAAAGACAATCCATTTTTATATAATTTGAACTTGTTGTTTGATCCATTATATATATTGGTTTCAAAAAATTAACATCCATTAATATTCTAACATAAACAGTTACATAAAAGCAACCCAATCTGAAATCAGCATTCAAGCCGGGATATTAAAGGTAAACGATTATAGCGTTAATTCTGTATATTTACAGATATGTCATGATTTATATGTCACAACGGTATATTTCCAATAATATTTTCTTGCATATTTTATTGTACTATGAAATTACTACCGTTTATTTGCTTGTATTGTTCTGGAAAATCAAATTGCTAACTCGAAAATTGTAGTAATAATATCTAAAAATAAATCGATTGTTAATAAATTGGATTAGATAGCGAAAAGCTTGGCTGTTGAAAATAATAATTGTAGTTTCTTTTAAATTTAATTGACGTATATTTGTTTGGAAAAAATCTTTAAAGGATAATAATTTGCCGCGGGGTCTGTGTCTAAATATGTTTAAAGGGTCATTCAAAGCTGTTGAACAATGCTCTGCGATGAATTGGGTCAACACACAGGAGTTATCAGATTCTCATATAAGATTAGGTTTATGTGAGGCAATGTTGAGGCCACAGTAAAGCCTACCTTTTTCATCCTGTAATTACGGTTGCAACTATGATACATGCATGGTTTGGAACGGCCGCGGCGTCAGCTTACATATAAAAATAGTACCATTGTTATTTTAGTAACAATATTTACGTGATTGTAGAAAATCTTTGTAAACTTAATTTCGAAAATTTTAATTACATTTTTTAATAATAAAAATAGTGTTTAATCATTTAAAGTTAAATTTATATTTCATATTGAAATACCTTCATAGCTATCTATACCTTCTTAGCTTCATCAGTAAAGGTAAGATCTAAAGACTCGCGCTGAAAAGTAATAATTGAAATTGTTAATTGCTTTTTAGTCTTTAACGGTATTGAAGTATTGTTTAAATTAACAACTTCATGATACCTAGTGAAGAATAGTAAGAAATACATAAATGAATCAAATTGTTTTTTTTTTTATAATAATTGTGGGTTTCGGGAAATCTGTATTTTTGGTGAAAACTAAAAACTTATTCACTGTATTTTTTGTAAAAATTCTTGTAGTAATAAAACGGCCAAGCAATTAAGACTAAGTTTGTCAAGTTTTAGCTGGTAGAGTTAGAAGCTTGGCTCTACATTCGATTTGATAACTTTTTTACAGTTCAACCTTTTTCAAGTTTTGGCAATATTATAAATGGGGACAACATTTTACACATTATTTATTGCGGGATAGTATGATTTTAGTGTGTTTGAAATCCATACTCAATCTATTAACGCAACTTTATAGAATTTATAAATATTTAGGACTTATATAGTTGTATTTTTTATCGAAATAATTTTAAACTTTACATGAGATTTAAACAAGATTTAGATATTTTAATTACCTATCTGATAAATTAAAATGTTACAAAATTTGATTTGAATTTTATTTTAATCACCAGGACCATCCACGACTTTCAATAAAGCGTCGTTTTAAAAACTTCATCAAAGCTGACGTCGCTAAAAAACCATAGGCAAATGAATTTTTACCCCTCGAAATCTCGACAAAACCTACGTAAAGAACGTTAATACGATCGGGTTTGTGCTACAAAGGTTCTGCATTATTCATGTCTACTCACTTAATAAGTGTCGTCCAAACTAACTCTACCATGAATCTATCGCTATGTACTCTATAGTATAAGTATAGTCTATGCTTTGTACTATACATAGCATAGACTATACACACTCTAGTGTATATGAATAGTCTACTAGATTTCCGCCCGCGGCTTCGTCTGCGTTTTCAAAGAAAAACCCGCACAGTTCCCGTTCTTGTGTCATTTCCGGGATAAAAAGTAGCTTGCAGTGTCTTATTTTGGATCTTCAGCTACCTACATACCACATTTCATTGTAATCGGTTCAGTAGTATTTGCATGAAAGAGTAACAAACATCTATCCATCCTCACAAACTTTCGCATTTATAATATTAGTTGGATGACTACCATATAGCATGGGAAATCAACCCTGGTATACGTTCTTATACATTTTATGCGTTGTCTACTGATCAGCTTATCCTGATAGATGAGAGTTTTTTTACTTTTTATCACTGATCGAGGCCATTTGCATTTGCCATTTCTTGCTGCTCTTTCTTTATCTTTTTTAACCAATATTAGTATCTATAATACGTGAGGTTAATTTTTTTATTGTTATTTTGAAGCTCTAATAAACATTTGTGGTAATAGGAAGGCAGTTCATTAAAAAAATCGGTTGTAAAGCGATATAAAAATTGCAACGCTGTACCGATATAATGTTTGTTAGTAACAAATATTGTACAAGTCGTAAGTCTTAACCTAGTTCTATTCTCATAGTTGTTTCTTAAATTATGTTGAGTTTATGAGTTAAAAATAAGAAATTTTATTAGTTTTTAATATTGTATATAAGTTAAGATCCTATGAGCAGATGTGGTTCGTACTGAAAATTTAGTTTTTATCATGTATTTTATAAATCGGTTGAGTTGTTTTTGAGATTATTCACAAAGAGAGTAACAAACAAAAACAGTTTTACTCATGACCTTTTAGAGATAAAAAATAAGAGAACCTAAGTAAAACACGTATTACGATGAGCATAATATTTCATAGAAACCATAAACAACGTGTTATTTCTGTTCCATGTATTGATTAACTGTTTCATATATTTTCTCGTTGTTACTTTGGTATTTTGACGTCCATGATTGATCTCCGTATTCAGACATCAATTATTATAGTTATTATAATGATACGTCTAACTTACTGCTCTACCGATTGTTCCGCTCAAGGAGATCGGGTCATAACCTACTTGATATATTTTATTTTTAACTAGCTGTGCTCCGCGGTTTTACCCGCAGTGCTCTAATTCTAATCTCTTATTAAACAGCGTGAAGATATATAGCCTATACTCTATAGCCTTCCTTGATAAATGGGCTATCTAACACCGAAATAATTTTTCAAATCGGACCAGTAGTTCCTGAGATTGGCACGTACAAACAAACAAACAAACTCTTCAGCTTTATAATATTAAGTATAGATAGATATCTTATTAGGAGTCAAGAGTTAGAATATCAATTGAGCTTTCTTACATTGCTTTGGAAAAAAAGTATCTATTGATTTGAAAATACAAGAGGAGACAAATAGAGGGCTATTTTTATGCAAGAATACACCAAGAATACAAGTAATTGTACTATAATTTT
This sequence comes from Colias nastes, assembly GCA_907164665.1. Classification (NCBI taxonomy): domain Eukaryota; kingdom Metazoa; phylum Arthropoda; class Insecta; order Lepidoptera; family Pieridae; genus Colias; species Colias nastes. The sequence goes on along the minus strand of CAJQZM010006731.1, from coordinate 979 downwards.
CTGCGAAGTTAACCTCAATCGTGAATTGAGATTGGCTACTGTGGTAGATGTATTGTATTATTTCTACTGCGATATTACAGAGGAGAATAATATTTTTTGACCCTTTTTTCGTTGTTATCTAAACTATTTTGAACGGTGAAAGAAGACAGAAAGCTTTTGATGATTGAGCTTTTTCGTCTAAGTTTTTCGTGTTGTACAGTTTTTATATTTCACGTAATTTCTTTTTTATTTTAAAGAACATTTTTTATAAAGCATTGCTACTTTGTGACCCATTTTAATATTTCGTGTTTTGGTCAGATATACCTACTTAAAAAACTTAGGATTAATTTCAAAGATATCATTCGATAGTAACTAGACTGAATAAATAAAGTTACATATTTAGATTCCAAGCGAAGCGTTTTAAATGTGTTCGATTTGTTACAGCAACGTCTGTTCTATATTTTGTGAAGTTTGTTAAAATAATTGCAAAATGTAAATATGGAAAAGGTACGTCAGTTTCTGCATTCTTAGGCCGTAAATAGATACAAGGTTGAGTCCACGATGCGTGATGTACCAGGAAAGCAGACTATAGGCGGGGAATAGACAACGCGTAGCTCCACTAAGGTCTATTGAATAGTGCCGATGCTGTGGCCATACAACAACTTCTACACTATCATCTGTTTCGTTTCCCGCCTCCGAGACAATTTAACTTGACAACGCATATTTCAAAACAAAAGCCGCTCGCTCTATTTACCGTTGCGCTTCTACCAATGAGAACAATTGTTAATGTTTTTCTGTTGGTATCAAATCCATTAATGTGAAATGTAATATTTTAAAAATAAGTACTTGAAACCCGGATTATATTTTGGATTTAATGTTTAGAAATTTACTTTAATGCCTTCGTGGATTTATAACTCAATTTAATTTTATCGACTCCTTTTAATGTTTGTCATACAAAGTTTCTATTAAATTTAGTTTAAACGCTGAAAATGTATACTGA
>CAJQZM010006729.1:0-13508 GCA_907164665.1 Colias nastes | reverse complement strand
CATTATTGTATTATTTTTCAAGTCAAATTTGAACGTTTACAAGTGACTGGAATGGTATTGAAAGTATGGACGTGAACAGTGTTAATAAAATGCATATACAATATACATCTATGTGAAAAAAAAACATATAATATTCGATTTGGTTGCTAACGCTGTTTCCCCTTAAGATTATGTGTAGTAAAATTCGTGGTTTAGTGCAAAATTGTGTGAATAAATCCTAACAAATATTAATAAATAAGAAATTTTCAAATTTATATGTTAAATCTCGTAATCTCGAAGTTACTTAACTTCCCAGACCTATACTTTTGAAGCTTTTACGTTTCTATTTAATGGTGGACAAAAAATTCATATACAAAACTCCAACCGCAAATTTCTCGCTTCAATATTAATTATTAAGTTTAAAAAAGTTTCATTTCTCTCTAAGCATATAAAATTAATTCCATTTACATTATGTATGAGAGATAACCTCAATAAGAATATTAAATTACAAAATCCCTGATGACCAATTTAATGAAAGTAATCTAAAATCTCGACAAAGTTCCTTTTGTAACGAAAATTAATTAGTGTTGTTTATATAATGGGCCAAAGAAACCTCTTACACCCGTCCTTTTTTTGCTCAAACATCAAATAAACTTAGTGTTTCTAAACAACATTAAGCAAATGTTCAAAGCTGGATTATCTAAATGACTCCACATTTTATTTGCTTAGTGTTAAACCAACGTCTTTATTTAATTTAACAAAATAAACACATTAAAGGAATACAACTTCTGTAAACATTTTTTATTAAAAAATACTTAATTTCATGGAAGTAGGATAACATGGACATTTTAATCATTAAGAATTCGCAGAAATTTGACAATATGTAATCAGGAAAGGGACTGAATTATTTATTTTACAAATGACTGTGTTCGTGGCAGTTAAGGAAAGGCAGCGCGTGTAAAAGGTTATGGTCCTATACTTCTGTACAGCTTTTCAAATATCTATTATTGAATGAAATTATATTTGAAAATATTCTTCCTGTATGTATACGTTCAGAAATATAAAGTCGTTTTCGTCATATTTTAGGAAAAATGTAGTAGTTACATATCCCAAATGTATAACGATATGAAAGTAAACAACTCAATAATCATTATTAAGAAGTAGGTGCACTCTCTCGACCATATTAAAAACTAAACAAAGGCATAGATAATAAAATAATAGGTAGGTACTAGACGAAGTTATCATTATGTTATCAGAATAAGAAAATTAGACCTAACATTCTTATAAACACGAGATACATGAACACAAAGCAAATACTAGTGTTTCCTATTATTATACTAGAAATTAAATTCTCTCATTCTTGACAATCAAAACTTTGTGTTTCTTCAAATAATTATTATTATTATATTATTATTATAATTAACGAAACATTACTATACGTTTGTATAACAACTATTCTAGCTTAAATAGTTACCGCAAAATTTGCAACATGTCAGGCTGTTTCTACATTTAATTGCTACGTAATTAATGCGTTCCTTCACACGTTCTAGGAAATAATTTTCAAAGGAAACGCCAGACATTATTTATGTGTGTCGTGTACGTGACATCAATATTTTCTTGGCGATTTCGTCGCTTATAAAGCCATATTCGTGTCATGTCTCATCAAATAAGGAGAGTGCGTAATAAGCTTTATCACTGTTATATATTTCATTAAAATATACTCATAGAGGAGAGGTATTAAGGGCTCTGTTTGTTTGGAAAGCAATTTGGTGGATGTTTTTATTTATCCACAAAATGAGATACAATATACAAGGTTGTGAAGGATATAATACGTACAGGATAAAAATATTTAATACTAGACTGTGTATAACACGTGTCGTAGAATGCAATTATTAACCTTTTACGAATAATAGGTAACTGCAAGATTGTGACTTCAAAATTATTAGTGCATGCGTAGTTAAAGGGTTGAAGTTTAAGTATCCTGCAGTGTCTAATTTATTTAACATCAATTAAATACTTCTAGGTTCCGAAACCGAGGGACCAATTTTAGTAGAACTTTCACTCGAAGCTGATACACGGAATAACTTCTTCTATTTTGAAAAAGAGGGTTGGTCCTGACTGCTTTTAATCGAATTGGGGTGACTCACAAGTAATTCTTTTTTATCACCCTCGAAGTGTTGGTGGGATTATTGACTGACATAATATAGAAATACTCATATCAAAGGAATTTTGAAAATACCGTACATTATTAGGGAAAATAAGATAGGAATCTAGTCAATATATCATCTCATAAATCAAAAAAGTAAATTATAATTCCAATACTTGATATAAAGATTAAGGAAATTGAATGAAATTTGTGTGATTTCCTAATCGAAAGAAGATAATAACGTAATGTATTCAGCATTACTTAAGCAGAGCTTTTGAACTTTGCCAGCGTGATCACCGACAGATGGTCCGTCTATATATATTTAAGTCTTTAAATTTTAATGTAACGCTCACGTAAAAGACCCACCGACTAAATTTGAATCGATAACGATCGCCAGGTCTATATAAAGAAATGGATTAAAAGGGAAAAAAATAAACCTTTTAACGTAACCGACTAGGGTAAACCAATATCCTCGTTGTAAGGCAGTGAATGCATAATAGAGAGCAAGCTGTAACATCGGATCTACAAAACCACTTTTATACACTACCATTTTTCCATTGCCCCTTTTCAAAGCACGACCACAAAAAACAGCCATTTGTTCTTTAAATTTCGATTTTAAATCGTATAGTAGAACTGTTTAATATAATTGTATACTGTTATTTTTCGATAACTAGATTTTAAATTAGTTTACCAACAATTTATTTCCAATCAAACAAAAGCCATACCTAAGTAATAATGGTTATGTGCTTTTAATGTCATTATTAACATTAAATTGAAGAAAAACCTTTTCCAATCCCACTCAAATAATAATGATCAATTAACTATTTTGTGGATGCATAAATTAAATCTTCAAAATACAAAGCGATTGAAAACCGCTCTTTTCAGCCATAAAATTTGCTTCAAACCATTCAATTCAATTTACGATTTATTGAATTGACATTGACATATTCAGGAAAATTACAGAAATCACCGTAAACGACCACTAAATATATAACTTTGGATATCTATTTATAAGCGCTATAAAAGCTCTGTTCGTTTAATATTATTTCAAACGTCGTCTGAATACTTCATTTTATTCACATCTGATATTTTCCCGAGAAACCAATATGTGTGGCGGTGAACTTTTATAATCTTCCGACAAAGTTGAGTCAATAAAGTACCGAACCGTTTTTATACATCAAAAAAAGTTACTGCGAAGGGTGCCCATTCATTTTGCGTTTATTTTTTTCTTAGGCTAGTCCATTCCGTTCGCCCCGCTCCCTCGGCCCGTATAATTCACAAATAGCTTCTGTGAATTCTGCTATATGCTGTAATCGATTGCTTGCGGTATGCTTGGTTATTGCTTCATAAATAATAATATTATTATATATTGGTAAATATTTTATTAATTCCCAGTACACAGGTTATTTAGGATTAAGAAGCAAAACAAGTCTATTTGTAGAAAAACATTTAATTACGAAGAAAAATAATGTTATTCGATTAAGGTTAAGACCCGTGTACGTCAATAAACACTAAGTAGGTATACTCATTAATGCTTCTAATGGAAGTTATAATATTTTCCGCCCACAAACCGTCCGTTAGAATGAACTAATGATAAATGAGTAACCGGAGTCACATTGAAGCTGTGAAGTCTTTAAATCCATATTCCCAGTTTTATACTGCTTCATATTATTAATTCGCTTCGAGTAATTAAATTATAAAATTCTAAACTAAACCGATGTAGTTTTATAAAAATTCCAGTCTTCAAATTACCATTTCGTAATATTAATGAACAGTATGATATCATATAATTTACCTTGAAAACTAAAATTTCATACCAGAATCGTACTTTTTGCGTAATACGTGAAAAAACATGCAATTAAATACGCCGATAAAGTTTTAAAGTAACGTTTATTCGCTCCTGGTCCCTCATCCTATTTACCCTAAATCCAAACCCTTAACCGTATTAAGTTAATCTATGTTTAGTAAAGCTTACATGGACTAATTAGATTTAATTAAGGCAGTAACTGGAAAATAAATCGTAATTCGTCGCTATATTAAGCCTCGCTGCGAATGGCGTATATAAGTATAATTTGATTAGCTTATACAATTTTGGGATAATTATCGTGTCGTATCCAATTTAAAATGAAACGATAATGAATATAAAGCGATATTTAAAGATGAATAAGTATTGCTCATAAAATGTGTTTATATAGAGTATATTTAAGAGTCAAGCAATTCTAAATACGTAGCATATTATTTAACGCATAAATTAATAGGTATAATCTAAAATAATATTATAAAGCTGAAGAGTTTGTTTGTTTGAACGCGCTAATCTCAGGAACTACATGTCCAATTTGAAAAAATCTTTCAGTGTTAGATAGTCCAATAGAAGCGGAGCAATGTGGGTAAAACCGCGGGGCACAGCTACGCGTTTCATACAAATGTTTGAATAACCGCTCTTTCCTATATTGCAATCCTGATTGTATTAAATCATTTGCAGCAAATTGTTTTGAATGCGCATACATGCATCGTGTGACGTCCTATCAGATAACATTTTCATTCGGTTGCCACAAAACGGCAACAAACCGCTAGTAAAATGGAAAAATAATAGATATATAATTAAATACTTTATTTGCTCAATTTAAAAAATTGATGCACACTTTTTCAGTACGAAATCTCTTTCTTTATACGTAGTACTTAGTACAATTTTATTTGCACAATCTTTACTTCTAATTTCAAAGCCACTTGCCAAATACTGGCGTTATATTTTAATAATTTTTTATTCAAAGTAGCCGTAAAAAGCAATGTCCCAGTTAAAAATCAATCTTTAGTGAAGTTATTTCTGGCCGTGAGCCAGTAAGAGCAAAGAAGTAAAGGTGAGGTCAATTCAAGGTGCCATATTGATTCCAGAGCGGTTGGTTTAACGAATCACTTGACATACAACCTTCGCAATTCAATCAGCCCCAAAAGCTTTTACAATTCAATCTCCTAATAATGCTGACCCTACGAGATGAAGGCGGTTTCTGAAAAAGTGTCTTAGATCTTTTCGATAACGTCGACCTCGCAAAATATATAAAAGGTATGTCTTATAGAACGCCTAACTAGACGCTCTAATTTCTCGCTCATTAAAAACTTTCTACACATTATAGCTGTCTTTTAATAGTTAAATATGTTTGAATTTTATTTTTAATGCATGAAGCTCTTCATATGTATAACGAGGCGTGACCTCTCTTGAAAAGCATTTCATTTTAAAAATAAAACGCACTAAATATTTCTTTTTCGTATAGAAATCCATCAGAAGGACGTCAAAGGAACGAAATGGGATACGGGATGTGGTGACAGTAATAGTAATAAGAGTAAATGGATGTAGGCCTTGCGTGGTAAAAGGGACTTGTGGTATACTATGCCTTTTTACTAAAAAAATAAGTAAATACCCAAACGTTTGCTGAAATCAGCCTCAAATGTATCAACGCAGAGCTCAATTTTGTGTGAAGAAAAAATAAGATGCGACTTTCCAATACGGAAAGATTTTGTTTAAGATAGTTGGTCACGATAGCAGAGGACCCGGGTTTTTATCCTTTTGAGAAGGCTCTATTTAGATGTTTTGTCTGCAATCTCTATATTTAACGTTCGGGTGAGGCATGGTGATAAGGTTTAAAGACTTTTTTCATTATTAGAAAAGCTCCTACTGGTCGATCACGTCTGAATAAAGTTGAGAATGTAATGCCGGGTCCAGACTGGTGAAACGTAACATGAAATGTAACATGCAATGAAAGAATTCACCGTCCACATTGCTGCAATGTATCATGAAAGGTAACACACTTTGTAACAATTTCTCATAGTTTGGACGTCTTGCGCGCGCGAATTGTGCATTACACGCGCATGCTACGAGCATTACAAGCCGCGCGCGGAGCGATCCGTGATTTGTCGGTTTTTCGACGAACACAAAGGGGCAAGGAACACGAATACGGGACGTTCGTAGTGAATGCGCGTTAAGAGCGCGCTATGCGTCCACGCTTGCAGCGAACATGCAATGAAAGGCAGAATGTTACATTGCATGTTACGTTTCACCAGTCTGGACCCGGCATAAGAGTGCGCAAGTTCGTGAAAACACATTGAAATTTTCTTTTGAATTCTTGAAATATAAAATATTATTTGTTAGCATAATTTAAGTTAAGTTTGAAGCATAATATAAAATTGTAAGAAAGTGTAGAAAAGAAAAGTTTGCAAGCGTAGTTAAAAATTATTATATTTTTCCATCTACGCATTAAGATAATGCCTCTTTAGAAGCACTCAGATACCGTCGAAAGCTGACAGTTGTTAAAACTATTTAATACGGGACATTAAGTCGGGAAGAAAACAAAAACTCAGCACTTAAACAGTGTACGTTACTGCTTATAAGTTTTGCTGTTATTGTTTTACTGTACCATAGCTTAAGTAGGATAAACACCTGTTGCATACTTGTTGTTAAAATATTATAAGTTGCAGGGGTTTTTATATTAGTCCCAAACATTCAATAACATAATTACTTATACAAATATTTAAAGAAAACGTTACAAAGTGGTTTGAATCCAGTGCATTTATAATTTTCTTCTTAAATTTTCGAACATTAAAGAATGCAACATTTTAAAAATTAAAGATATTAATAGATTTTATTCGCGATTTATTCATTATATTACATTATCCCGACGTTTCGCAAACTTTGCAGCGAGCGTGGGCAAAGGGAAAAACTGTGCAAATATACATAATATATGTATATTTCTAAATATACATATGTATAATACTTGCGTAAAATCAAACACAAGAAAATACAATGTGACATTTTATTTATAATGCGATTTCAAAATGTGCTCTACATTCAACAATCTATAATTCTATAAGATAAAGGCCCAAATTTGTTGTAATTTCATCGTTCCAGCTATCACTATTATTAAAATGGATTCCTGTACCTAACGGACAGGACGATGGATAGATACCGTAGCTTAATTAATAGGAACCCGTTAGCCCCTCTGGGCACGGACCCCGAAAAATTCTTCGAATGTTATTCTAAAACATATATCAGTCGGGTTTTCTTCACTAAAATAGTGATGCTACATCCGACACATGTCAACAGAGGAAAAATGGCTTAATACACGTCAATCAATCTAGTTTTTATTGCGTGTACGAAACACTTTTTCCGTAGTGATTTTTCTTTATCTAGTTTATATTGAGTTGTTACGCCGCGCGAATAGGCTCGTGTTTTTGTGGATTTCTTTTTGGCAACTGAATTGGTGTTGTATTTTTATCTTTATAATTAAGAAATTGTATGAATAATATTAACAGTGTTTTATTCTAACTCCAATAGTTGTGTATATTTTTTTTACTTTCGTAATTTACACACGAAATACTTAGGTTTATTTTATTTTTTATCCGATTGTTGCCAAGAGTTATAAAAAACGGCCCTATATTAACATAACATCAGTTTTTAGGAGAAGAAGTATAAAATTTTTTTACGAAGATCTTTGAGAAATATTTAATCATGTGTTTTATTCATACAATTTTAATTTTGTTGCAATAATCATAAAAATATACTCACATATACATATGAATGTTTCATTTAAACTAAAATGAAGAGACATTGTAATATTAAAATCAAGAAAATGAATAAAAGATAAAGTAAAGAACGAAGTGAAATAACTCTGCAAAGGGAAAAGTTTAAATAAATAAGACGTATAATACTTGAAACTTCTTTGTATCCGAAACTTCAACTTCCATATATGAGGGACGGGATTAAAAGTTTAACTGTTTTAGTATGTAATTTAGTAAGGTGGCAAATTACTCTATATATTTTTTTAGGAATTAAAGACTTTCAAAAGTAAATATTCATATCGAAATTTCGAAGAACTTACGAAGAGAGTGGTTACCGTTCCCTTATCCTTAATTTTTACTTGCTTAACAATGAATCAAATTATTACAGATAAATCTATTTTATATTATATTATAATATGTTAAGACTGAAGCTGTTTTCAGTTTTTAATTGATATTCTGTATTTTAGCCATCCCTTCGCAAAGTAGGGAAGTTCGTTAATCATTTTCTTTGGTTTACTAACCTTTGGCAATGCAATTATTTTATTATACCTACGATGTTCCATCCATGATACGCCTACACACTACACATACAATATACATATTATCACCCAGTAGGAAATCATACTTAATTAGGTTGACGTCCATATGACGTGGTACTGAACGAATATTGTTACGTAACACACGTGAAAGTTTTATAATATTACTTTATTAAGCGTGGGTAGAATACAATCTATTTTTTTGATAAAATTAAAGAATTGAAATTATTCTTACACAAGGCGGGATTCGAATCTGCGTCAAGTCATATAAACTGAATAATCAAAGTTTTTTTTTTTAGGAGCTTAAGGAACTGAGGTTATAATACCGTTAACCTTAATTAGTAAAGTTGTCATTTCCACTTCAAACGTTGTCTTTGAAATCAATCTTATAGTTATAAAATAATAAAAATTATATGGACATATTATTATGAAACCATACATACAGGGTTTTAATAGTGACAAACAATTTTATTATTTTCGCAATGACTATCATATAAATTTTACTTTTTTATCCTGTCATTTGCAAATATATCAAGTTATATAATTAGATTTAAATATCACTTAGGTAGTTACCCGGTAAAATTCCAGAAACTAATCTTTTTAATATTAATACAGAATTATTACCTTATTTCATACCCTTAGTGCTCTGGATTGGAATAATTTGTATCCTTTCAATTTTCTTGGAAAGGAGACCATTTTTTTTGTTTGGAGAATAGGCCCACCTCAATTTCTTAGCGTATATTAATGAAATGTGTGTTAATTTGTTCCTTGAAGTCCCCAGATTACAGTGGTGACATTACTTTTACATGTTTTAACCGGAATCTTTAGAAACACGATGTGCAAACATTCACCTCATTCCTACATAAAAACTAACTGATAATGAGCGATTTGTCTTGTGTGACCCATCCGAATCATTGGATACAATATATTTAAATAAATGAATAAATAAATATTAGAAAACATCACATACATTGTCACGATTCCAAGCTCGGAAATCGGAAACAGCGAAGGTACCACAAACACAGAGACCCGATTTGGTTATAAATAGTATAGAAAATAGATATAAGTGTGTGTACCTCAAGTTTCTGAACCTTGATGCGATTGGGAAAACTGATTTAATAAGAAATTATTAGTTAAGTAAATAGGTAGGTGCGTGATTATTTTATGACTAGGAGTAGGTACATAATATTAGGATAGGTATCCATTTGCACAGCTATGCTATTATTCATGTTCTATTGTAATATTAAACGCTCTTTTCAATTTAAAATAGGAAATAAAAACATTGTACTTATATGTTAAAAACATTACAACTACGACAGGAAGAATCTGACGTCTGTCAAAGCAGCCAATAGATGTAACGTTTCGTTACATGGATTTTTTTAGCTTAGTAGAAACAAATTGTTTTATTTGATTAGTTACAGGATTTAAAATCGCTATCAATCACATTCTTCCATATAAATAGGAATAAAAACAGTTTCTAAAGTGATTTGTTTAAGGCAGTTTTTTTCGCTTTTTGGTTTTATTTTCATTCTATCGATAAAAACGTTTCGTTCCAGTTTTTTTTTAATGTTGGCCATTGTTCTTGGTTTCTAGACAGCACTACAGCAGGGATGATATCAAAATAAAGCTTTTTAATTTGATTTCATGATTCCGGTTTCGTTTGTAAAACAACGAAGCTTCAAAATTCATAATATAATTTTATATATTTACACGCTTTTTTTTATTACTATACGTTACCGAGTCTTGGTGGGCCCACAAAAAATAGTCTCCTTACTTCGTATAAAACTCGTTTCGGATAACTGTCTTCTTGTTAGAAAGGAACAGTTTTTTGAGTTAAGATTAATTCATATTTTGTCTATTCGCTCTTATCTGATGTCGGCTTAAACAAGGGGAAAATCATTTTTCCAGAAGTTTAATTGGCTTTTCTCTAATTTAGGAATTCCCGTTTAAACAGATTATGCCCATTTTCGATTATGAAGAATATTCAACAAAAGGTTAAAAGTCAAATAAAAGAAGGCAGCTTCCTAAATGGAATAACAATGAGGAATTAAATCATTTCCATAAATATAAAATTTAATTGATTGACAAATAAAAATATTAATTTTTAATTACAAAATTAAATAGTAATGACAAATTTCGATATCACAGCAGATTAAACGCTCTTACACATATTTATTGGTAATATGTAAATGAAACTGTGGTGGATATTAATTAATTTTTGACCAAATGCCGATTAACAAAATGACTTATTAGATGTAATTTCAATCTAAATTAAATCGAAATTTTATTGAGTTCTCTGTATAGATTTGTATCTATTGTAATATTTTAATAAAGAAATAGTTATAAATTTACTTGAAATACCTGTACTTGATACATTCTCTAATCTCTTTATAATAGAATAATAAAGAAGTAAGCAAGAATAGATTTATGCATATGTTTTTTCCATAAAAGTAATCAAACGTATTCCTTAGCTTATTAATTAATCTCCCTTATACAAAATAAATGGAGAATTAATTGTATGAATGTTATCGATCACAAATAAAGTAATACCCAATGACTCTATTATACTAGTAGACGCGGCATACGCCAACATCATTGCACTAAAAAACAGCGTAATTAATACATACCTACTTACTAACGCATTATCACCAATACAGTTGTTCTCTCTTTCACTCTCACGCACGAGACATAATACATGTCTCACTCATGTACTTCGTAATAACAACTGCCGATTAAAATATAAAAAGAACGTCCAGCCACGACGCTGAATGGTGCGTGACTAAGTGAAACTCGGGTACTTAGCTGAGTTTTTTCTTGCCAAAATAGAGAGCGGGTAACGTATCTAGCTTTTTTATATATCATAGGTAATACCTGTGTAATTTCGTAGAACCATTTATCATAAAAACGTTTATTGAAACATGTTCATGCATGAAAGAAACAAAATTGTAATAAAGTTGGAAATTGCGAACAGATGTTAAGTTTCATGTAGGTTTTCGTACGTTACAAATGACGAATAATGACGTATAATGGTTGGTGCTCGTCACAATTTTTGCATAGTTTATTTTTTGGTACGTACTCAATGGTATATATAGACAAATTTCTTTTTTATTAAAACTTGTTTATTTCTTTGTATACCTAGATAATATTTTTACGCACAAGCAAAAGTTCTTTAAATTATACCCTTAATATTCAACAGCCACAATCGCCGTCTCTCTATTTTAACCACACTTTTAATTTTATATCACAAAGGACAACATTGAAGATCAACAAACAACATTGAAATAATGATCATTATTCTAAAATAGGCGGAGAATTCTCGCACAAAATAGGCTATGCTTAATTTTTCTTTAATACGAAAATAATTCCGCGATACAAAACCTATTTTTGCTCGTAAGCATAGAAATCACAATAAAATAAAATTCTTTAGCAGTTCTACGAAGAGGTGTTGAAATGCCAACGTTGGTCATTAGGTCGCAGCCTAGTTTTGGTACAAAGAAACCTGAATGTTCACACAGTAATAATTTAACGATGCCAAGTTTTTCTACAGCGCTACTAAAGTTTTATACAATTGTTATATCATCTGTCCCGTAACATAGCGCAAATAGAAATATCGTATTTTCATTTTCATAAAATACATTTCAATTGGATGAAATTATTTCTAAGCATTCATTGTGATACCATATCCATTTATATTTTTTTCTGCGATAAATAAACTTTTATGTGGTATATTATATTATATTTCGGAGATTATGATTACTAAAATATCTTAGATTACAGGAATTTACCCAACATAATCGTTCTTAATTCGTATGGATATAACATATTTTTTACAAGCTTAGTTCAATTATATTAATAGCATTTTTTTAAATTTAAGTATAAAATAGAATGAATGGAAGCTCTTAATTCTTAATAATATTTAATATTTAAGAGTTTATCTACGAAAAGAAAGACGGATTGTGGAGTTTGAAAGCGACAGGAATCAAGCAGTTTTTCATTTTTCGTAATTTAAAAACGTCTTTATATTGAAAAATTTAAAATACATTTAACCCTTGTTTATTAAAAAAAATATTTTAAATACACACATATACACGCAAGACAAAGGCAAGAACAAATGTAACAAAAATAATGCCATATACAGTTTAATAATAAAATCGGTGTGAATTTAAAATAAAGTTCCCAAGGTTAGTCGCTTCGTATCTCAACTCGCCTCATTTCATACCAGGAATGGATTTTAATCAAACAAATTTCCTTTAATCTAGCTAAAAGAAAAACCAATTCAGAGTTTAATAAACTGTAGGACTACCTAAATAAACTCGGCTGCGAAAAAGTCCGGTTCTAAAAGCCTTTGAGGGAAGTTACCTTGAGCAGTAAGCTATAGATACCTACCTATATATAGTCTATGTATAGATTGTCACCGGTTTCCCCACTTTGCATACTAATTCCAACTCTCAAAGATGGATTCAGTGAAGGAAAAAGGAATATATCCCTAACAGCAATTACTACTTGATTCCCTCTCGCGTGTATACAAACGTCTATTATAGTGTGTCGTGTGTGTTAGATTGCATTAATTTTATTGTTTCATTGAATATAAGATTTATTAAACATGTTTATAGATAAACTTAATAACAGTAATGTTAAAAATGTTAATAATATAGTCGATTTACTTATATAACAATATCTCCGAATATTTCAGAGAATATTAAATGAAATAGGCGTTCAGTAAATTATATTTTCGGCTCGTTAAAAGATTCATGCCCTATTTTTGAATTATTATTAGTAATTTTTCGAAGTAAAGAAAGAGTCTTCGGTAAAGAAGTATGTATAACTCATACTATTTAATCTAATCACATTTATGCAGAACTATTCTATTCCCTTACTTGGACTGAATTTGCAACAGTGTAAATTGATTAATACAGGTACTCAAAGGCTAGGCTTGAAGTATGACATCGGTGACGTCATACACTCATATGCTAATTGCTAACCGTCTAATCCACTTTCGACCCATCCCACTAAGACTTCTTTGAACGTATATTCGACTGTACATTCGACATATGTGACCGTAACACTAAAGCTTCTTCAAAGCTTGTTTTAAACGCAAGAAATAAATAAATCGAGTTGTCTTGAATATAAAATTATGTACCTCCTCCCCTTTTGCCATTTTTTTTTTCTTGTCACTTTGTTTATATATCTAAAATTCTATAGCAGTTATAATATGCATTTTTATAAAAATTTCGTAGTACATTATCATTAGGATCTGTCAACTGTCACCCTACTGAGTAACATCGTTGTTAATAGTT